>ML101297.1:0-60375 GCA_003697995.1 Taxidea taxus jeffersonii | reverse complement strand
GGAGATTTTTGATGACTGTTTCAATCTCCTTACTGGTTATGGGCCTATTCAGGTTTTCTATTTCTTCCTGGTTCAGTTTTGGCAGTTTATATGTCTCTAGGAAAGCATCCATTTCTTCCAGATTGTCGAATTTGTTGGCATAGAGTTGTTCATAATATGTTCTTATGATTGTTTGTATTTCTTTGGTGTTGGTTGTGATCTCTCCTCTTTCATTCATGATTTTATTTATTTGGGTCCTTTCTCTTTTCTTTTGGATAAGTCTGGCCAGGGGTTTATCAATCTTATTAATTCTTTCAAAGAACCAGCTCCTAGTTTCATTGATTTGTTCTATTGTTTTTTTGGTTTCTATTTCATTGATTTCTGCTTTGATCTTTATTATTTCTCTTCTCCTGCTGGGTTTAGGCTTTCTTTGTTGTTCTTTCTCAAGCTCCTTTAGGTGTAGGGTTAGGTTGTATATTTGAGACCGTTCCTGTTTCTTGAGATAGGCTTGTATAGCTATATATTTTCCTCTCAGGACTGCCTTTGTTGTGTCCCACAGATTTTGGACCGTTGTGTTTTCATTATCCTTTGTTTCCATGGTTTTTTTCAATTATTCTTTAATTTCCTGGTTGACCCATTCATTCTTTAGAAGGATGCTGTTGAGTCTCCATGTATTTGTGCTCTTTCCAAATTTCCTCTTGTGATTGAGTACTAGCTTCAGAGCATTGTGGTCTGTGGGGGTATAGCTCAGTGGTAGAGCATTTGACTGCAGAGCATGTGGTCTGAAAATATGCAGGGAATGATCCCAATCTTTTGATACCGGTTGAGACCTGGTTTATGACCCAGGATGTGATCTATTCTGGAGAATGTTCCATGGGAACTAGAGAAAAATGTGTATTCTGTTGCTTTGGGGTGGAATGTTCTGAATATATCTGTGATGTCCATCTGCTCCAGTGTGTCATTTAAGACCTTTATTTCCTTGTTGATCTTTTGCTTGGATAATCTGTCTATTTCAGTGAGGGGTGTGTTAAAGTCTCCAACTATTATTGTATTCTTGTCAATATGTTTCTTTGATTTTGTTACTAATTGGTTTATATAGTTGGCTGCTCCCATGTTAGGGGCATAGATATTTAAAGTTGTTAGATCTTCTTGTCGGACATACCCTTTGAGGATGATGTAGTGTTCTTCCTCATCTCTTATTATAGTCTTTGGCTTAAAATCTAATTGATCTGATATAAGGATTGCCACCCCCTCTTTCTTCTGATGTACATTAGCATGGTAAATTGTTTTCCACCCCCTCACTTTCAATCTGGAGGTGTCTTCAGGTCTAAAATGAATTTCTTCTAGGCAGCATATTGATGGGTTTTGTTTTTTTTTTATCCATTCTGAAACCCTATGTCTTTTGATTGGGGCATTTAGCCCATTTACATTCAGGGTAACTATTGAGAGATATGAATTAATGCCATTGTATTGCCTGTAAGGTGACTGTTACTGTATATTGTCTCTGTTCCTTTCTGATAATACTTTTAGGGTCTCTCTTTGCTTAGAGGCCCCCTTTCAATATTTCCTGTAGAGCTGGTTTGGTGTTTACAAACTCTTTCAGTTTTTGTTTGTCCTGGAAGCTTTTTATCTCTCCTTCTATTTTCAGTGATAACCTAGCTAGATAAAGTATTCTTGGCTGCATGTTTTTCTCGTTTAGTGCTCTGAATATATCATGCCAGTTCTTTCTGGCCTGCCAGGTCTCTGTGGATAAGTCTCCTGCCAATCTAATATTTTTACCATTGTATGTTACAGACTTCTTGTCCCGAGCTGCTTTCAGGATTTTCTCTTTGTCGCTAAGACTTGTAAATTTTACTATTAGATGGCGGGGTGTGGACCGATTCCTATTGATTTTGAGGGGTGTTCTCTGCACCTCCTGGATTTTGATGCTTGTTCCCCTTGCTATATTAGGGAAATTCTCTACAATAATCCTCTCCAGTATACCTTCTGCTCCTATTTCTCTTTCTTCTTCTTCTGGAATCCCAATTATTCTAAAGTTGTTTCGTCTTATGGCATCACTTATCTCTCGAATTCTCCCCTCGTGGTCCAGTAGTTGTTTGTCTCTCTTTTGCTCAGCTTCTTTATTCTCTGTCATTTGGTCTTCTATATCACTAATTCTGTGTTCTGCCTCATTTATCCTAGCAGTAAGAGCCTCCATTTTTGATTGCACCTCATTAATAGCTTTTTTTATTTCAACTTGATTAGACTTTAGTTCTTTTATTTCTCCAGAAAGGGTTTTTATTTCTCCTGACAGGGTTTCTCTAATATCTTCCATGCCTTTTTCGAGCCCAGCTAGAACCTTGAGAATCGTTATCCTGAATTCCAGATCTGACATATTACCAATGTCTGTATTGATTAGGTCCCTAGCCTTGGGTCCTGTCTCCTGCTCTTTTTTTTGTGGTGAGTTTTTCCGCCTTGTCATTTTGTCCAGATAAGAATCCGCTGTTCTCCTTGTGAAGTGAACTTGGTCTTGGCTGGATTTCTTTGATCTTCTGGGGGAGGGGCCTGTTGTGGTGATTCTCAAGTGTCTCTGCCCCAGGCGGAGTTGCACCGCCCTTACCAGGGGCCGGGCTGAGTCATCCTCTCAGGTTCGCTTTCGGGAGCTTTTGTTCCCTGAACGCTTTCCGTAGAGTTCCGGAGGACGGGAATGACAATGGAGGCCTCCCAATCTCCGGTTCAGAGGAGCCGAGAGCTTGGGGCTCCGGTCTTCAGTGCGCCTTCAGAGAAAAGCGTTTAATCACTCCCGTCTCCCCAGCTCCGGCCGCGCTCGGAGAAAATCGCGCGTCATCAGTCCCGTTTCACCGGCTTCTGGGAGCTCTGAGCTCACCCAGCCTGTGACCTAGCGTCTCTGTCTCTGGCCAAGTCCCACCTGGCGTCTCCGAACCCCGCAGATCCCTGAGCTCTCCCGGGCCGGAGTCTCCCCGGATCTTGTGGGGACCCTCGCACAGAGCACCGGCCCGTGCCACAGACCACTAGGAACCCTCGGCTCTGTCTCCGCAGCCGGCTTCCCCGCTCTCGTACCTGTGAGCTCTGCGACACTCAGACACCCCCGATCCTTCTGTGACCCCGCGGGACCTGAGTCCACGCTGTCCCCGTGAGGTCTTCACCCCAGTTTAGCCTCTGGAGCGATGTCCCTCCGTGGAGCCGACTTTTAAAAGTTCTGATTTTGTGCTCCGCAGCTTGCCGGGAGCCGGCCCCTCCCCCCGGGGTCTATCTTCCCGTCGCGTTGGATTCACTTCTCCGCTGGTCCTACCTTTCAGAAAGTGGTCGATTTTCTGTTCCTAGAATTGTTGTTTTTCTTCTCTTCAATCTTCCATTGGATTCGTAGGTGTTCGGAATGGTTTGATAGGCGATCTAGCTGATCTCCTGCTGCCTGATGTCGTCTCAGCTGCTACTGCTCCGCCATCTTGACTCCTCCCCCCTTCAGAACCTGATCGGAGTCGGTTTGCAAGCCGGGGACTTCCTGGATGGAGTCTGAGACCGGCCCCTGCATGTGTGAAGGGCAAGGAGAGACGGCGGAAGACGCAAACTCCAGAACCGTAGCAGGCGTGTTTCGGCGACATGGGAATTTAGGAGGCTCGTCTTCAGTGCCCAAGGAGGACTGGGTTTCCGAACTCCCGCACCAGAATCTTAAAAGTTTATAGATAAGCCTTAACTGGGTTCAGCCACCTGTCCTGAGCTCAAAACACCTTACTGGCTGCAGGTTGTGTCCTTAAAAATAGCTCCCACCTTTTTTTAAGATTTTATTTACCCATTTTTTAGAGAGAGAGAGAGAGAGAGAGCACAGGCAGACAGTGTGGTAGGCAGAGGCAGAGGGAGAAGCAGGCTCCCTGCCGAGCAAGGACCCGATGTGGGTCCCAGGACACTGGGATCATGGCCCGAGCCGAAGGCAGCTGCTCAACCAACTGAGCCACCCATGCGTCCCGTCTTCTTATTCCTTCTTTTTTTTTTTAAGATTTTTATTTGTTTATTTGACAGACAGAGATCACAAGTATGCAGAGAGACAGGCAGAGAGAGAGGAGGAAACAGGCTCCCTGCTGAGCGAGGGCCCGATGTGGGTCTTGATCCCTGGAACCTGGGATCATGACCTTAGCTGAAGGCAGCCACTAAATTGACTGAGCCACCCAGGTACCCCAGCTCTGGAATTTTTTAATTCAAGCCTTTCATACTTTGATCATATACTCCTATTTCTCCAGAACTATTTTCTCTTTGTTGCACATTTTTATGATCTCCTAAGCAGTTCTATCTTTTGTGAATTCTTTAATTTATTCCATATAAAAGAATACCACCCCTTCTCTTCCTATTCTAAACTAGAATCCGAATTTTTGCTAATACTCTCAACACTGACCCATTTTTGTTTTATTATTCCAGCACAGATATGCTATACTAACTATATCCTGGATGAATTAAATTGTTGTCATTCATGGCAAATATGCAATTATTTATGAATTCAACTGAACATAGTTTACAAATATTTTGTCCTGATCCTGAAATGAGTTGTTAATACTGGCCCCAGGTCTTTCATTTTCCTAGTCAACATTGTTTCCCATTAACAAATACAATTTTCCAACATGTTTCCATTTGAATCACCCCCCCAATTACAACTTCCATCATTGTCAACAGACTCATTAGTATTTTGCCTCAGAGAAAAAATATGGACCTCTTACTTTCTTACACACCATTAGTAAATATCAACATCTGTCTTTCCTTTTTATTTCCTTCATAGGTGTTCTTATACAAAGTTAAGATGTCAGCTTGACTTCTGGATAGCATTCCAACTTCTTCAACAGAAATATCTTTTTTTTTTTTTTTTAAGATTTTATTTATTTATTTGACAGAGAGAGAGAGATCACGAGTAGGCAGAGAGGCAGGTAGAGAGCAGGGGGAAGCAGGCTCCCAGCTGAGCAGAAAGCCTGTTGTGGGGCTCGATTCCAGGACCCTTAGATCATGACCTGAGCCAAAGACAAATGCCTAACCCACTGATCCACCCAGGTGCCCCCAGAAATATCACTTTGCCTAATATCTCTTCACTTTTCTAAATCTCTCAACAACACTCACCAAAAAACTTCTGGGTTTCTCCCTTTACCCAGAGAGTTGTCTATAGACTAGAATAGTGAAACTAAACAAAGTCAAATTTGGCTTGTAAATCATATTCTCTGCTTTGATGAGTTATGTAAAATTCTAATAACCATGATTAACATGAAGAATTTAAAAATGTAAATTTCTATGAAAATAGTTCTAGGAGATAATTTGATCAATAATTTAATAAAGTAGGACATGAGGGAGGCTTCCTAATGAACTGGTTATTTATCTCTGGTAAGAAAGGAGGATCAGCAATTTTGAAAAGGTTTTGCAAAGAAATGAATTTCTAAGCAAGAAATAACCCCACAGATGGAGAAAGCATGACATTTTAATACAAATTATAATGATAAAAAGTCCAGGATAACTGAAATGCAGTAAATTAAGAGATAGGTAGATGCTGGGCTGGGGAAGTAGATGTAAATCTATTAAATGTCAGGTTATTTATATAATCAAGTTTCAGTGCTTGGAATAGAAATGATTCTAGATATTTTCAAACATGAAAAGAATCAGTATAGGAAATTAAGACCTTTTTAGAATTTGGGGAGTTGCTAGAGAAATACCACTGCCACATGGTGATGCAGCTCACCTTCACACCAAATTTTACAAAAGTCAATAGCCGTTTCCTCTAACAGTAGCCCAACCACCTTTACTAAACATGTGCTAGACATGAAATGACACCACACTGGTCATCACAAACATTAAGGTCTTTCAAAATTAATTTACCAACATCATAGCATCAAGCCATGTTAAAGTATTTTACCTTAAAATTCCCTGTTTCATGGAAGCACGTTTCCTGTCCTAAGTCTACCTACATTGCTCATTAACCTAAGAAATGTAGTGTTTAGATCCATTCATTGCAGTTCAGGAAGGTAATTTGGATTGGGTAAGAATGGATGCTGAGGGACAATATACCATAAACTGGACACTATGTAAAGTTATGTTGGCTTTTGATCCTAAAGCCATAAAATCCATTAAGTACTTTTAATATATTATGCTTGCATTTTGGAAATACCATGGTTTGTTGTATGGAGAATGATTTCAACAGATATAGAATGGATTCTGGAAAGATGTTTGGAAGGCATTGTAGTGCTGGTCAAGCTAAGAAATGATAGCATGCTGTACTGTAGTATGGCCACATAAAGAAAAGAATTATTAAAACAGATTATTAAAACACTGACTTTATTTGAAACAATATTCTTTTTTTTAAAGATTTTATTTATCTCTTTGATAGACAGAGATCACAAGTAGGCAGAGGCAGGCAGAGAGGGAAGGGGGGAAGCAGGCTCCCCGCTGAGCAGAGAGCCCGATGTGGGGCCTGATCCGAGGACCCTGAGATCATGACCTGAGCCGAAGGCAGAGGCTTTAACCCACTAAGTCACCCAGGTGCCCTGAAACAATATTCTTATTATTTTTTCACTCTCCACTTTTCTACACTATTATCCAATCACTTACATGATTACTTTGTAAGCCATCTTCCAAAAAATTATGTGCACCTTGATCATTGTCTTACATGAGTAAAATACAAAAGCAAGTGGCACTGAACCCCATGTCACCTACTGTCATTGCACTCATACTTAAAACTGAGATCACATCTCTGGTCACATGCAATGTTTAGTTAGAATTGCTGAGAGAAGAGAAAATACCACAGGCCTGGTTTATTCATGTGTTGCCCAGGGATGTAGGAAAGGTGAGGATGGCCTGTTGCTGAAACACAGCGACACTCAGGGACTGGCATGGAAGATAGTTTTGAACAGTAATCCTCTGTGTCATCAGAGCCTTAGACATTCGTTTGTCATTTACTTTCTGTGGGGAAGGTAATAACCTGAGTTAGAGGTGTACTGAGAGTCTTGGGCAATGGCAAATGGCTAACTTGGTCTGAGGTCTGAAAGGGTAAAAATTGGAAGATTAAGGACAATGCATCTTCAGGAAGAGATAGAAAGATCATCCTACCAAAGGTGACACAAAGTATAAGGATCTTTCTACAGCACCTTGTTCCTCACTGGAGATCAGACCCCCCAGAAAACAAAACAAAACAAAACAAAAAAACCAAAACAACAAAAAACCACTAACAGAATGAATATGATGACTCACCCACATCATATCAGTTAGCTGTGTCACTGGGTACATCAGTGCTCTCAAAAAGGCACATAGTCATAACAGCAGAGTTGGATGGTACAGATGGAAGACAGGAGAAAATAGGATTTTACACATTATGAATTCTGATCCTGCTCCACTTGAAATGGTCTCAAAAGTCACATGGGGGATGCCTGGGTGGCTCAGTGAGTTAAAGCTTCTGCCTTAGCCTTAGGTCATGATCTTAAGGTCCTGGGATCAAGACCCCATCAGGCTCGCTGCTCAACAGGAAGCCTGCTTCCCCCTCTCTCTCTGCCTGTCTTTCTGCCTACTTGTGATCTCTGTCTGTCAAAACAAAACAAAACAAACAAACAAACAAAAAACATCACTGATGACACTCTTGTCATAAAATCCAATAATAACTCTATTTCTGTTCCGAAGAACTTCTTATCAGTTTGAGAATATTTAGCACCCTGCCTTTGCTGAGTACTTCACTTTTGACATTTAATGAACTGTGGAAATTTTCTTTTTTTTCTAGAACTACTTGGATTTTTGAAGATAAAAGTTTTCAGTCTTTTCTAGTTTCTTTTTCCTACTCTCCCTTCTTTGAAGGTTATCAACGGCCAAGATTTTAGTCAGATTTAAAAAGATTTAATAAAATTTTAAGAAGCTCTATTATTCAATATTGAGAGGATGACATGGAATATGAAGAAATAGGTATAATAGCTGCCGTAGGTAGGTAGAAGAGAGGGATTGTATTTGTGATTTCTAGGATGCGGGGGCAGGGGCGTAGAGACGTGGGACTAGAGGTGGGAGGTGTTCTCACAAGGTACTTTTGCTTTATTTACTTCATCATTATGATTAAATATTACTAAAATTGAAAAAGAAAAACATTTTGAAAATTAAAAATGAATTAAACAGAATAAAATATTTTATGTAGGTAAATCCATTTGTTTATACATGACTGGTTATCATGTTAAGCAATTGAAATTTTTGAACCATTTTTATCGTGAAATATGGTGCATATACAGAAAATTCTATAAACTAAAAGTGCAAAGATCAGTAAGCTTTACAAACAAACAAACTCCATTTGTGTAACCCTCACCCAAAAAGGAAAAAGACCTCCAGTACCACCAAAGATAGTACGCTCCCAGTCCTTTCTGTCTCCTCCTTCCTTCGCAAAATAACTAATATCTACATTTTATGGTAATTCATTTTTTCTCTCGCATATTTAGATCTAAGACATGCCTACCTAAGCACTGTTTTTCACTGGTATATGAATGTAATCATATAACATTACTGTTTTCTGTCTGGCTTATCTTCTTCAACATTATTGTGATTTATCGTTGTTGCATGCAGATATAGTTCATCCATTTCCACTGCTACATAATAACTCACTTTATGATTCACCACAATGCATTTATCCTCTACACAGATAGATAATTGTGTTTTTTCCAATGTTTATTATTATAAATAATACTACATTTTACTTTTTTTTGCATTTCTTTATATGGATGTGCCAATATTATTCATAAACATATAACTTTGGGTTACACAGTTTGTACATTTTAACTGTTGCAAATAATACCAAGCATTTCCAAAATGGGTGTATACTTTATGCTTCTGCAAGCACTGTATAATTTTTATCCCTCCACATGCTTACCAGGACTTCATATTGTGTCTGTGGTATAATTTTTTCTACTCTCATAATTAATGAAGATGGCTCATTTTCAAATACTTTTGGTAATATCTATACCCCCAAGTTTGGAATGTCTATTTATATGCATTTTTTCCATTTCATAATGAACTTTAATTTTTATATTGATTTTTTACCTTTAATTATAGATTTGCAGTCTCATTCACCTTTTAGATAGAGTTTCTACATCAGTTGTATTTGTTAAACAGTGCCTGCCATTTTATAACTTGAATATTAAATTTCATAATGATATTTTGTGACAGACTTTTTGTTATAAAATTTGTTATGCTCATTACATTTATATTCTATTTAGTATTTTTATTCCATTTCACAAATCATGAGACTATTCTAAAATAGTTATTGGGAACCATATAATTTTGCCTTTTGAACTCAGCTCTATAATCTACGTGAAATAGATTTTTTATTTATAGTATGATGTTGAAGTCAAGTAACTATACTTTTCATTTACCTATCAAATTGTATAATTTTGAAAAGATTATCCTTTCCACCTGATCTCTAGTATAATTTGTAATTTGTCTTAATTTACAACTGCATATGTGCATACATGTTATATGAATGATATAAAATGTTTATATACACAAGTGTGTTTATATACACACACACATATGTTTGTGTGCATACAGGTGTATGCATGTGTGTGTGTGCAATAACTAACACATTACCTACAAGTTAACTGTAAAGAAATGATTCTGCTATTTTGATATTATAATAAAAACTTTAAATTCCAAAACTAGTTAGGCTTTAACATTCAAATGTCCCCAATTGCTTTTCTGGTATACATGAAATTTAAACTTTTGAAGAAAAGCACATGCCTACTTGAGCAAAGAGTTGAATTATTTTTGTTCACTTTGTAGCCTACAGTAACAAGGATTTGTGGCACTTATTTTATACTTTCCTATTTATTGGCAGATTTACTTGTTCTCTCTAGGAGACTGCATACTAAATTACAAAAGCATATCTCATAATTTTTGAGGATTTGCAATAATTCATTTGTTTTATATAGAGAGTCAGATAGTAAACTCTTCCCAGTTCCACTTTTAATGACTTAAAATACTAATAAAAATGCTTGTACACTATTATTCTATTGTCTTATTCATTTTCAATAGAAATAAAATTTAATATTAAATAAATTATGACAGTAGGAAAAGAATAATAAACTCACCACTGCTTTTCAAATAGAACAACATGCCACTAATCATTCTGTTTTTGTCATGGGACTGATTGGCTTAAGGCACATTTGCTTAGAGTTTATTGATTGTTAAAACAAACCTTGATTTTGACACATACTTTATACTCTAACTATAAGAGAGCTTAAAGATTGAACATTAAATGAAATCAGCAAAATAATATCATGTAAAACAAGGAAAATAACACTTGTTATAATACTAGTATATTCCACCAAATTCATGAGTGTATATGTATAAGTACCTGAGTGTGTGTGTGTGTGTGGTGTGTGTGCGTGTGTGTGTGTATTCTGTACCTCCACTCCCCAGGAGAATGTTAGATTAAGAATCCAGAACCTCAACATGGTATTTATAGCCTTGGGGACATTTATTGTAGATAAAAAGAAAATATTCATAACTTGATTCGTTTGAAGGACTTTAGTTGATTCTTGTGCTACTTTGAGTGGTTCCTGACTATAAACATATTTTTTTTTTAAAGATTTTATTTATTTATTTGACAGACAGAGATCACAAGTAGGCAGAGAGGCAGGCAGAGAGAGCAGGAAGCAGACTCCCTGCGAGCAGAGAGCCCGATGTGGGGCTTGATCTCAGGACCTGAGATCATGACCTGAGCCGAAGGCAGGGGCTCTAACCCGCTGAGCCACCCAGGCGCCCCTATAAACATATTTAGACACTGCTTTAAAATACCAAAATTTAACGGGATTAACTGTTTAATTATTGAATCAATGTTGCATTTAATTTTATTTCCTGCAGAATAATGTTATAGAATATGTACATGAAAAGTGATAATTACTTGCTTTCTTTAAAATTTATTATACCTTTGTTTACACAGTGCTACTTAGTTGAATTAGACATTTAATTTTGGACATTTAACTTTGGCTTAATTTGAAATTCTAATATGTAATATGTTAGCTCATTTGTCTGAGTATGTTTCTATTGGTTAATTCTGCTTTATAATAGAGAGATGTAAAGAACAGAGGTTTAAGTTATTAAATTGATGACCAGTATATGCTTAAGAAATTGAATTTGAGAATGCCAATAATTATTTATGCAAGTGTTTAAATTATTAGGTTTTAGAAAAATGGAGTGCTCATTTAATTTGTCAGGAAGCAAACAGAACAGAGGCTTTACAATATGTATGTATTTATTTACTCATTCACTTACATTTATATAAAAAATATTTATTATAAGCTACATTGTATATCTATAAATATATTGATATTTGTAAAGAAATTGTGGTATTATAATTAGCTACATGTTCCTTTTTTTTAAAGATTTCATTTATTTGACAGACAGATATCACAAGCAAGCAGAGTGGCAGACAAGGGGGTGAGGGGCAGGCGGGAAGCAGGCTCCCTGCTGAGCAGAGAGCCCGATGTGGGGCTGGATCCCAGGACGCTGAGATCACGACCTGAGGCAAAGGCTGAGGTTTAACCCACTGAGCCACCCAGGTGCCCCAAATTACATATTCCTATTAATAGAAATACTATGGAAATATGAGCTAAAGTTCTCCCCACACACTGTCTTTTAGCCAATATCATTCCTCTCAAGTTTATAAAGTAAAATAGAAGAAATATAAATTTAGCTTATCAAACATTTATTGTACATATATTATGTTCAAATTATATATATAAGGATACATATATTCATGTGTATATTTATGAATATATTTGCATATATACATATATGTGTGTGTGCTGTGTTAAAGCAGAGTGTACATAAAGGGAAGTTTTTAAGGTGCAAAGTTGGAGTGCATGAATGGTCAAAGCGTTTGTGTTTTTCTATTAAGCATGAAAATCCATTAATCTTAGTTATGTAATAGCAGAAAAACACAACTGAAGTTCTTAGCTAACTGAAGTGTGTATTACTAATAATAACAATGGTAATATAGAGGGTATGATTTTTAGGCCCTAACACATCAGAGTATAAGAAATTTTGTATAAGTTACATAAGCTAATCACCAATCTACCTATTACTGGAATCCCTTTACTATGATCATCACAAAAACAAATACTAAAATGATTCCCTAATGGATTGTTTAAGTAACTAGGATGAGCAGTGCTGCTCCAAAGAGTCAGGCTGAATGCGTTATGTTAAAGGAAATAATTACTCTGTCACTTGTTAATGGTGGTAAGAAGATTTTATAAAAGGAATTACTGTATTTTTTTTTTTTTAAGTAAGGGAGAAAGATTGGGCTCAACTTCAAAATGTGGGGATTTATAGCCAAGGAACAGGGTGGGAGTCAGTAGATGGAATATTATTAAGAGAGAACAACAGGGGAACAGGGGATTCTGGCTGAATCAATTTGACAGTATTCTTACTGAAGGCAGGTCAGGATGACCAGATATAACCTGGGGGATGGTATATGAAGAGAAATTTGATCAGATATCTACTGAGGATGAATCAAGTATACATAGTTGGAATCTCTCTGTACCAATTTAGCTGCAACTGGGCATTGGAGGACACATGAGGAAAGACAAGAAGGTTGAGGACTAGACTAAATAAAAAGGAGCCCAATACTTAATATCTTTTCAGCAGCTATGGCTAGAAATGAACTTTTATTGCATTAAGTCAAAGGCATTTGGGAGTTTGTTGTTAGAAATAATACAGCCTGTCCTGTTCTGACTAAAACTTTAAATATTATAATATTTCTTGAATTTATTTGCTAACTCTAAGAATGTATGCTTCCTGAAGTCAAAGAATTTTGTCTGTGGGATCACAATATTAACAAATCTAACACAATATTCATGTCATATATATTTGATGAATGAATAGATAAATGAAGATAGAATCAGGAATTGCTTTCATTACAAGAAATGCCAAGCCAAGTTAGACAAGAATTTCTAAGTTGTAAATTTGGGAAAGAATATATTAAATTTCTTCTATTTTCTCAATGAAATGATTAGGAAAACACTTTACTAAATAGTTTAATAAATGCTTGCTAATTGTGTTAATAAAACAGAAATAATCATTTACTCATATTTTAATACTGAAAAATGCCTAGAATTTAGGAATGTGTAAGTAAGGGCTTAAAACTACAAAATAATGAAAAAAAATATACATTGAGAACAATGTAAATATGTAATTTATGCTTAAAAATAAAATTAACCTACATTTAAAACATGTGATGAGTGTAAGAAGGCTACCAAAGTTTGTGTTTCCTAGAGTTATCTCTCAAAATATGAAATATTTATTTTTTGTTTGTTTTTTCTTTTTCTTTTTTTTTTAAGATTTTATTTTTATTTATTTGTTAGAGAGAGAGAGAGAGCACAGGCAGACAGAGTGGCAAGCAGAGGCAGAGGGAGAAGCAGGCTCCCTGCCGAGCAAGGAGCCCGATGTGGGACTCGATCCCAGGACGCTGGGATCATGACCTGAGCCGAAGGCAGCCACTTAACCAACTGAGCCACCCAGGTGTCCCTGTTTTTTATTTTTCATTTTTGTAAACGATGATTTAGTAACATAAATTATTCACCTATTTCTTAAGCCTTATAAACATCATTCATTCTCTCTAAAGGAACAGAGTGGTTTTCATTAATAGAGCAACATCTGTTCTTTTAGAAGTAAATGAGTTCCCTGAAGGGCAATTAATAAAATAATATTGGCACTAAACACAACTGGTAAAATGCTAATAAAAATGAGACAAGTTGGGGCACCTGGGTGGCTCAGAGGGTTAAGCGTCTGTCTCAGGTCATGGTCTCAGGGTCCTGAGATCAAGCTCCACATCGCGCTCTCTGCTCAGCAGGGAACCTGCTTCCCCTCCTCTCTCTGCCTGCCTCTCAGCCTACTTGTGATCTCTCTCTCTCTGGCAAATAAATAAATAAAATCTAAAAAAAAAAAAAAGAAAGAAAGACAAAAGGAAAGTAACTATGGATTCAATAAACATGAAGATAGTTAAGTATATAAACAATTTTTGTTATAAAATCAATTAAACTAGAATTTTTAATTTTTAACGTAGATGTACCATACCATTCAATAATAGCACATTGAGAGGCGCCAGTCTGGCTCAGTTGGTGGAGTGTGGGACTCTTGATCTCAGGTTTGTGGGTTTGAGCACCAAGATGGATGTAGAGATTTCTCAAAATATCTTTAAAAAGAGCATTTTGATTATTAAAACCAGAAATACTCATTATCATTTTATAATCGCAAAATGCAAGTTGTTGGATTTAGTAAACGAAATACTGATGGAATAAAAACTTTAATTGAAATGATGTTTCATGTATTAGAAGAAATGTATCAGTTGAGATCCTCTTAGGTTCACTCTGGTAAGCGATAGCATCATTTGTGATTAGCTGAAAAAACACATGCTATTTATCTATTTACTTATTTGTTATCTATTCATGTAAACCTTGGAATGAAAAAAAATCACTAGATAGCATGTGGAAGACTTGGAATATTAGGCTAAAATATTAGAATTAATTTGGTAGTCTACTACAATCACTACAGAGTTTGTAGAAGAATGTAGAGCAATCAAATAACCGTAAAACAATTAAATAAATAAGAAAATAATTTGTAGCGCTATGCTGACAGAACTGGACAGGATAGAAGAATGGAAAGAACTGAAGCCAGCTATTTCATTAAACTTAAATTTTCACTTTCAGCATCATTAAGTAGCCGTAAGGCAGTGATTCCTAAGTTCAAGAGTCTTGGGGCGCCTGGGTGGCTCAGTGGGTTAAAGCCTCTGCCTTTGGCTCAGGTCATGGTCCCAGGGTCCTGGGATTGAGTTCCGCATGGGGCTCTCTGCTCAGCGGGGAGCTTGCTTCCTCCTCTCTCTCTGCCTGCCTCTCTGCCTAATTGTGATCTCTGTCTGTCAAATAAAAAAAAAAAAAAAAGAAGAAGAAAGAAAAGAAAAAAGAAGTTCAATAGTCTTAACATTTGTCCCAGTGAATTCCTTGCAAGGAAGGGTGGTGAACTCCTGTTTACTGCCAAAGGTCCCCTGAAGTTCCCAACCCAAGTGGGTCCGGAGTGTAAAATTGTCCATGGTTTGAATCACTGCTTTACAGTGAAACAAATTGCTTGATGTATGTACTTACATAATTACAAATACCTGATTATTAAGGACACATGTATAAGAAGGACATGCTACCTTTCAACTCCTATTTTTAATTTATCTTTGGAAGCCTTCTGAAAATTTCACAGTGAAGTAAATTGCCTCTCATGTTTTCCCATGTTAAATTGTTTTTTTGCAGCTATTCTCACATTCAGTTGTAAGAGTTTTAACTCATAAGAGGTTTTAGAGTTTAAGGATTATACTGCATTTAACTGCCTTGCAACTGTAACAGTGTCTGAAAATACTGGTCGGTAAATATATTTATTTATTGAATTGAATAATAATAGACATTTGGTAAAACAGAGGACCACATTTATCATTTTGTCACATTCGCTTAATTTTTTGATAAGTTCACTAATGGCCAGAAATGGTAATTATTTTTCTTTTCTGGTTGCACATATCTGTAACATATCTGGTAACATATCTGAGCAACATATCTGGTTACTCAGGCAACAATATCTAGGACAATGTCCATATTGTATCTGTTATGTTCTCAGGCAAGAAATTTCTTACTTGACTCCTTTATCCTTTTTTATCTTTCACATTCAAAAAGAATATGATCATCTGCTTCTCTTAATTTTTAGTGAGAGTGTTCTAATCCTGGGCATTACCATCTCCTACCCAGATTACTGCCCGGGCATCATTGCCTCGGGGCTTTCGACACCTCTTACTGTATTCAAGTGGGCATTGACATGCTTAAAACGATACTCTTACCTTTTCAGAGACTGCAGAATAAAATACAACCTCCATTAAATGACTTATAGTGAGCCAATTTACTTCTCTATCTCTATAATTCATGACTGCCATTCTCCATCTAATATTCTGTTTCATTCTTTTAATAAATTCATGTATCATAATATGATTATCACTTTTGCAAAAGATAGCACTTCTATCCTGTTACATAATTATCTTTTCTTTTTTGTGATGGGAATAATTAAAGTCTAGTCTCTTAGCAAGTCCGATAATTATAATACAGCAACATTGTTTATATTCACTATACTGTGCATTAGATGTCTAGGACTTAGTTACTAATTGCAAGTTTGTACCTTTAAACAGCTCTCCTATTCCTCAACCCTGGCCCCGTAACCACCATTTTACTACTACTACTACTACTACTACTATTATTATTATTATTTTAGATCAAATAATAATTGTCTTTGTCTTTCTTATCTCAGTTAGCATAATGCCCTCAAGGTCAGCTATGTTTTTGCAAATGGCAGGATTTTCTTTCTTTTCTCATTGATAAATAATATTCTATGTATATACTGAATCTTCTTTATCCACCCATCTGTTGACAGTTTGTTTCCATATCTCCATTATTATTAATACTTTAATAAACATGGATTGCATATATCCTATTTTCATTTTCTTTAGGCATATACACAGAAGTGGTATTGCTCAAGCATATAGCAGTCCTAACTTAACATTTTGAGGAACCCACATCATACTCTTTTCATAGTGACTGAATCAGTTCACATTCTCACCACCAGTGAACAAGAGTTCCCTTTTCTCCACATCCTCACCAGCTCTTGTTATCTCTTATCTTCTTGATGATAGCCATCCTAACACGTGTGGAGTGATATCTCGTTATAGTATAAATTTGAATTTCCCTGATTATTAGTAATATTTTCTTTGTCTGTTGGCCATTTGTGTCTTCTTTGGAAAAATGTCTACTTAGTTTTTCTGACCATTTTTAATCAGATTTTTAATTGATTTGTATGAGTCATTTATATATTTATATATTAACCCTTCATCCAATATTCAGTTTGTAATCACTTTTTTTTTTTTCACATTCTGTATTACCTCTTCATTTTGTTGATTATTTCTTTGTGTGCCAAAGCTTTTGGTTTGATGTAGTCCCAGTGGTGATTTTTAGTTTATCTTTTTATCATTTTTAAAATCATTTTTGTAACGTTTTATCATTTTTTAATCTTTAGGCTTATATGTAATATATAATTTCAGCCTGAATCATCACCTTCTCTTTGACCACTGTTTCTTCTAGATAACTCCAAACTACTTTATGACTTCAACTTAGACATTCATTTTCGAAGAAAGCTTTCCCTGATGCACTATTACCAAGCCAACTGCCTTTGCTCATTGTTTAATAACATTTGACATACTGAGAAGTTTTATTGCTTAGTTGTCAATCTCTTTGCATCATAAACTCAGAGGGCAGAGGTCTATGTCTGTCTTCTTCTTCTGTTTTGTTTGTTTGTTTGTGTGTTTGTGTGTTTGTTTTTAATCCAGTTACCTGGTACCTATTCAATTGTTATTCACTTTTACATGAATAACATTTATAGATAACAACAATCACTTGTCTTTTACCACACACTAGGCTAAGTGCTGTGCATTCACTTTCCTGGGAAGAAGTTGTTTAAAAAGAGTGAGTAAATTATCCAGATCCCAGAGTTACTAAGTAGGAAAGGCTAAACACAAAAACAGGAGCACATGTCCAATGTTGATACTCCTAACCACTGCAACACTTCTGAAATCATACTAAGCACTAGGAATGGATTTATTTTAGAATGGAATTAAATTTCAATTTTGCTTTTTCCTAAGAGGAACTTTAATTATTTCTAAATGATATTTGTATAAACTTTCCAAGTTCATCAGCGGATGCTTTCATTCAAAAGATGCAGTCAAGTGATAATGATGGTTTTGTGTTCCATCTTTTGACATTCATTATTACCAAATAATGAGCTCTATCTCCCTCTTTATTTGACCATAGCATTGAAAAAAGTATTTTGTTGTGTTTATTATATTCCATGAATCAATATGTCCTTGTCTTTCTAGCAACCCTCCTGGTTCAAACCACAGATTTTTAAAAGGCAAATCAAATCATCTTACTTTCTCCTATTCTCTGTGTCCAATCTAAGTAACATCATTAAATCCTATAACTAAATCCTATAAATTTAACTCACATAGATTTTTTATCACATTATAGTTGTATTTTTATATTTTACCACTTTTATTGATATTTTTCCTAATTACTGTTTTATCTTTTGCTATTTTTCTATTTATGTTTTTGAGGTTCTGTCCATTGTATCTATCTGATGGAAATACACTGGAATAGAATGCTACTGTGCATTTGTTCATGAATTCATGTTTGGTGACATCATCTTGGTATTTTGAGATCAGCTACAGTGGGAGTATTTACACCAAGGAAACCAGCAAAAGACACAATTATGGCTTGTTTTACTGTTCTGTGGACTGTATGAACTTAAAAAAATGTTAATAATCCATAATAACTTAAAAGTGTATCATGTCTGTAATCATTAAATTATAAATTTTAAAAAATGAGGAAATAATTCTTCTAACACTTGAAAATTATCTGACTCAGCAAAGATGTTGCTTGTATCATTGATTAGTGAGAGAAGTTCAAGCTTGCATCTTCATGTTTCTATTTTTATCTTTTTCAATACACTAAATGAAAATTTTAAAAAATCAGTGTTACAACTACTCTTCTTTGTGAGGTCTTAATACATTTTATTAATTTTTTTATTGAATTAATTACTTGAAGAAAAAAATGTGCAAATCTTCTAATGTAAATAGAAGATGTTACAAACTTTTGAATGCCCTATGTTTATACCTGGATACCAACTTAATAATCTTCATGGAAACAATGATATATTCTACATTGTTTCAGAAGGCAATATGACAAGATCATTCCATTTACTATATTTTTATTCAACAAAATCAGCATTCACTTTAACCTATAATTCTTTTTTTTTTAACTTACAGCTTTTTAAAGTTAGTTAACTTACAGTGTATTATTAATTTCAGGTGTAAAATATAGTAATTCAACACTTTCATACAACACTTGTGCTCTTCAAAATTACTCTCATTAATCCCTATTACCTATTTAATCCATGCCCCACCCACCATCCCTCTGGCAACCTTCAGTTTGTTCTCTGTAGTTAAGAGTTTTCTCTCTCTTTTTTATCCCTATGTTCATCTGTTTTGCTTCTTTTATTCCACATATAATTGGAAACATATGGCATTTTTCTTTCTCTGACTAAATCATTTCACTTAGCATAATGCACTCTAGCTCCATTCACATCATTGCAAATGGCAAGATTCCATTCTTTTTTGATGGCTGAGTATTATTCCACTGTGTGTGTGTGTGTGTGTGTGTGTGTGTGTGTGTGTGTGTAAAGGAGATGTGATGGACAGGACTGATGAATTGGCTGTTTCCATAGTTTAACTACTCTAGCTAATGCTGCTGTTAACATTGAGGTGCATATATCCCTTTGAATTAGTATTTTTATATCATTTGGATAAATACCTAGTAGTGCTATTGTTGGACCATAGCAGGATTGTTCTATTTATTCCTGGATTACAAGGATGGTTCAATATTTGCAAATCAATCAACATGACATACCACATGAATAAAAGAAAGGATAAGAACCATATGGTCATTTAGATAGAGGCAGGAAAAAAAATAATTGTCAATGTACAACAACTGTTCATGATAAAAAACCCTCAATGAAGTAGGTTGAGAGGGAATGTACCCCAACCTAATAAACACCATGAAAACCCCAAAGCTATTATCATCCTCAATGGGGATAAACCAAAAGCTTTTCCTCCATAGTCAGGAGCAAGACACTGCAGTTCATTCTCACCATTGTTATGTAACATAGTATTAGAAGTCATAGCCACAACAATCAGAACACATAAAGAAGTAAAAGGTATTCAAATCAGCAAAGAAAATGTAAAATTTTCAGTATTTGCAGATGGCATGATACTCTATATAGAAAACCCAAAAGACTCCACCAAAAAACCTAGAGATGGTATACAAATTCAGTAAAGTCCCAGGATACAAAACTGACATACGGAGATCTGTTGCATTTCTATACACCAATAATGAAACAGCAGAAAGAGAAATTAAGGAATCCCATTTACAACTGCACCAAAAACAATAACATACTTAGGAATAAACTTAGCCAAAGTAGTGAAAGACCTATATACTGAAAAATAGAAAAACACTGATGAAAAACAACAAAAACAACAACAAAAGAAAAAAAAAACTGAAGGACAACACAAAGAAATGAAAAGAGATTCCATTCTCATGCACGAGAAGAAAAGCACTGTTAAATGTCTCTACTAAAGCAATCTACATTTAATGCAATCCCTATCAAAATAACATCAGCATTTTTCAGAGATAGAACAAACAATCCTAAGTTTTTATAGAACCACAAAGAAACATGAAATAGCTAAAGCAAACTTGAAAACTGAAAACAAAACTGGAGGCATCATAATTCTGAACTTCGAGCTATATTACAAAGTGTTAGTGATCAAAATGGTATGGGACTGGCACAAAAATAGACATACAGATTAATAGATCAGAACAGAAAACCCAGAAGTGAATCCAAACTATATGGTCAACTAAACTTTTGACAAAGCAAGAAAGAATATCCGATGGAAAAAAGACAGTCTCTTCAACAAGTGGTGTTGGGAAAATGGGACAGCAATATGCAAGAGAATGGACTGGACCACTTTCTAACACTGCACACAAAAATAAAATCAAAGTGGATTAAAGGTCTAAATGTGAGCCATGAAGACACTAAAATCCTAGAGGAGTAACTTGACATTCGCCATAGCAACTTAGATATGGATATGTCTCCCGAGGTAAGGGAAACAAAAGCAAAAACAAACTACCCGGACTTCATTAAAATAAAAAGCTTTTTCACAGCGAAATAAACAATCAACAAAACTAAGGTAACTTTTAGAATGAGAGAAGATACAAATAACATATCTGATAAAGAGTTAGTATCTAAAATATATAAAGAACTTATAAAAATCAACACCCAATAAATGAATAATCCAATTAAAGATGGGCAGAAGATAATGAATATACTTTTTTTTTTCCAAAGAAAATCTACAGGTAGCTAACAGATACATGAAAAGATGTATCATCACTGATCATCAGAAAAAATACAAATCCAAACCACAATGACATATCTGTCACCTCCTGTCAGAATGGCTAAAATCAACAACACAAGAAACAAGGATTATGTTGGCAAGGATGCGGAGGAAAAGGAACCCTCTTGTACTGTTGGTGGGAATGCAAACTGGAATAGCCACTATGGAAAACAGTACAGTTCCCCCCAAAAGTCAGAAATAGAACTTCTATATAACCCAGCAATTGCACTTATGATGAGCAATGGGTGTTGTATGCAAGTGATGAATCACTAAGTTCTATACCTGAAACTGATATTATACTGTTGTAAACTAATTGGAATTTAAATAAAAACTTAAAGAGCAAAGGGAAGTTGTGGTAGAAGCAGTAGTGTAGAGGATAGATGTAGGTGTTTTCTTATTTCTAAATGACAAAACCAGTGATGTTATTTTGAAGTAAAAAATCCAGTGAATCTTCTCCCAATCCTAATTTCTTCTCATCCAAACCTCATCCCTGTCAAGTAATTTAGTATTTATTTTAATATATAAAGTTATTTCCCTTGTAATGTCTAGATTTTTCTTTTCTCTTTCCTGCTTTGGGGCCCTGACTGCTATGCTAAGAATCTAACATTTTTAATTGCAAATAATATAGGTTTAGGGAATTTACCTGGGAGAACTAAAAAATTCTTTAATTCTTAATATGTTCATATATAAAATTAAATAACTGGTCCTTAAAAATGTGTATTACATTTTACTATCTCCTCTGTCAGCTATAAGCTTACATCAGATGTCAGTAATAAACCTTGAAGAAAGAGGTTTCCAGGAAAACACTAGGGATAAAGAACACTTGTATACAGTAGAAAGAGAATTCCTGTAGGGAAAGAGAAACAATTGTTTTTAAAAGAAAAGGATAAACTGAGGTGGAGTAAGACCTAAAATACTGAGAGAACCATAGAGAATCTAGACTGGGAGAGATCAGATTTTTTTTAAGATTTTGTTTGTTTATTTGACAGAGAGAGAGATCACAAGTAGGAAGAGAGGCAGGCAGAGAGAGAGGGGGAAGCAGGTTCCCCGCTGAGCAGAGAGCCCAATGCGGGGCTCGATTCCAGAACCCTGAGATCATGACCTGAGCCGAAGACAGAGGCTTAACCCACTGAGCCACCCAGGCACCCCGAGATCAGAATTTTTAATAAATTAAATTAAGAAGGGAGATAAAAAAAATCAGATATTGGGATCTGAAAGTTTTCAATCTCCACATGTCTGTACTATTGTTAAAAGGTTTTGAAATCAATAGTGTTGGTATAAATTAATTAAACTCTTAGAAAATCCTGAAAATACATTAATGAACCTCAACCTGGCTAATGCAGCTCATTGTAAATTCAGTGTACAAGACATCTGTTATAGCTGTTGTCAGTATTCATTGCTCCTTATATTAACTGCATCCCCGTATATATTATGGAAAACAGCCCCTTTCACGTGAACAGAAGAGGGCTGATCTCACATACTGGGTTTAGGAGAAGACACATGATCTGGTCTTTTAAGGGAAATTACTGAATTCTCTTGGACATACACAAGCAGCTGGGGATTGTCCCATGACACAGAGTAATGAAATAATGAAATCTAGGTGTTTGTTTGTTTGTTTGTTTTGTTTGTTTTTTATTGTTTCTGTTTTCTTTATACGTAACAAACTTGGGATTGCAGGTTTTAACATGTGGAGAAATCCAAACTGCAATAAACAATGATTCAGGATGAAGTGTATTACGTTCTTGGCTCTGAAATGTTATAAAGCCATTTAAAGTACTATATCTTCTCTGATGTACAGATTTTTTTTTTCTTAAATCCATTTGAGCACACTATTTATTCCTTATAACCCCAAAATCCTGACTAATCCATTCGGTTTAAGTGATTATGGGCAACAGGGAAACAACAGACTCTGATTATAATTGGACATGGGAATGTCTGTAGCAAACAAACTGAAACAAGGGAAGTGAATGGGGAAAATATTTTTGAACAACAAATTCATGTTAGTCACAGAAATCAGAAAACAGTTTTCACAACCTTCCCATGACAAAGATAGCAAGTCCTAATTTTTCTCGATGTAATTATTAGGGCTCAGAAAGTGTATGTGGAAATATAATTCAAACTGGAGTCTTTCAGATTTCAAATGCCTCATGGCATCAACATTGACATTTATTGTTATAAATCTAAATCTCTCTAGTAATTCTATACAAAACCTAAACAGATTTGACTGCTTCAAAGTTGGCTGGCATAAAGTTCCTTTTTGACTGATGACTTCCACTGAGAATAAAAATCACCCCTCAGTATCAGCTCAGTATTAATTTATATTGATAATAACAGATAATAGAGATCATGGACCTTTATTAACAGTCTACAGGATACTTTAAATAATTATAATGGTAATTATCATTTGCAACATAATTAAGCCCTAGAGTGTATGTTCCCAACTATTATTTCATTTGAATTAAACCAGAGGAAGATACATATTATTTATGCTCAAAATTTATATAAAAGGAGACCATGGTTCCAATTTTCTATGATGAGCCCATTTCCTTTCTCACTTTTCTTGTTATAATAGGTGGGAAGTGATTCAGCTACTGAAATAATATAATTTAAGCTTGTACAGATTTACTCTATATAAGTGAACAGGAGGTAATTATAATGGTATTTCAAGGGAGGTTCTTGATTTGGAATATTATTTGTTATAAATGTAAAATATACTATTAAATGTTTTAGAAAAATAATTTTTTACTGAAGTACAGTTGATATACAATATTGTATTAGTCTCAGGTGTACAACACAGTAATCTGACAATTATATACATTACAAAATGCTCACCTTAAGTGTTGTCACCATACAAATTTATTACAATATTATTGACTATATTCTCCATGTTGGATTTGAAAAATGAAATATTATTAATCAAAATAAGAGCAGTGTCTATAAAATAAAGCACTAAGCTTAAAGAAATGCATTTAGGTAATGCTTTTAAGAAGTTCTGAAGAAAAAGAAAAAAAAAATAGTGTTCCTGTAAATGGAAATTGAAGAGGAGAACAGAGTAAATCTCATTCCTAAATCATCTAATCCAAGTTATAGATTAAGTGCCTGTGTAGAATTATTTGAACTATTTAAAAATATGGGACAAACAGAAATGCCAAATTTGGGTAAAATTCTGTTGACAGGAACTGCCTTGGAGAAAAATCAAGAAGGAACAATAAAAAGTATATTTTAAACCTAATATTCTCCTTTGTCAGAGATAAATAAAAAGTCTTTTCTGCCTCAATTAAGATAACTGTAGTGGGGACGCCTGGGTGGCTCAGTTGGTTAAGCAGCTGCCTTCGGCCCAGGTCATGATCCCAGCATCCTGGGATTGAGTCCTGCATAGGGCTCCTTGCTCGGCAGGGAGCCTGCTTCTCCCTCTGCCTCTGCCTGCCATTCTGTTTGCCTGTGCTCACTCTCTCTGACAAATAAATAAATAAAATCTAAAAAAAAAAAAAAGACAACTGTAGTGGGTAATACAAAATAACATACTATATAGCTAAATAATAGTTCTTATTTAGAGCCAAAAACCTTTACAGTTCTCTCCAGAGAGTACATTAATTCATAGGACCTGAAATAACCAAAGAAATCTGGAAAAATGTACAGAGTTCAAAGATTTACACTATCTGACCTTAATTCTTATAAAATCAGACATCAATACCTTATAGTATTTGGAAAAAATGAAAAAAAAATGATCAACATAACATAACAGAAAATCAAGGAATAAACCACACTGATATGATTAATTGATCAAGTGATTTTCAAGAACCCCACCCAAATAATTCAAAGTAGAAAGGAGAGACTATTTAAGTGTCATGGAGATCATGTATTAACAATAACAACAAACCAAAAACCAAAAACAGAAACAAAACACATGGAAAAAATGAAACTCAAATTTGATCTCATACTCTCATAAAAATGTTTTCAAGATATCAGCTACAGAAATTTGTAAGTTAAATCTATGTTTCTAGAATAAAATCTAGAAAAAAAATTTTTTTCAGCCTAAGGTTAGGAAATTCTTTCTGAGATAGGATCTATAAAGCAGGTAACAAAAATCAAATGATATATTAGAATTCATTAAACTGTTAAGAAAAGACAACTCACACACTGAATATTTTTGCCAAGTATGTATCTGAGAAAGACCTGTTTAAAAAACATTTAAAGGACTACTACACTCAATTCAAAGGCAGAGTTTCCTCTGAGTAAGCCAATAACATTAAATGATAATAATAATAATAATGATGATGATGATGATGATGATGATAATAACACTTTCCAAAGAAAAGGTACAAATGGTCAGTAAGGAACTTTAAAAAAGTGCTCCACATCAGTCATACAATGCCAAGGAACCAGCCTTGGGGTGGGAATGAGAAAGAGACACAAAGCATGGGATCAAGGGTTGTGAAGAAGACAGTTTACAGCAGTTTTATAGGATTCAAGCACAATACAATCCAATCGCGTGGGAGTCACTTTGTTCATTGCATTTACAATCCAATAGAACAATCAACATAACAAACTACTGGCAAATAAGTTGTCTGATTCAGCCCTGTTACACTACATTGTGTCAAATCAACTAGCTTAAGAGAAAATCTGTTTTTCTAGGCCTACTCTCTCCTCTCTGTGGTTTACAGGCTTCTGCAAACTGTGGTTAATGGCAGCACTTTAGGGCTGAACTGTGGTGGGTAGGGCTGGTCTCTGACATGGCTCTAGGACTGCAAGGACCCTTCCAGCTTGCTGTCTGGTCACCACAATGCAAAATGCAAATTAATGTTCTTAAAGATTTTATTTATTTATTTGACACAGAGAAAGAGGGAGAGAGAGATATAAGCAGAGGGAGCAGCCAGCAGAGGGAGAAGGAGAAACAGGTTCTCTGCGCAGCAGAGAGTCAGACACAGGGCTTGAACCCAGGACCCTGGAATCATGACCTGGGCCACTGATATTTAACTGACTGAGCCATCCAGGCACCCCACAAATTAAAATATTGATGAGATACCAATATATATACAGCTGCTAGAATGGCTAAACTTTTAAAACCTGTCAATAATAAAATACTGCTAAGGAAATGAATCAAGTGGACTCTGTATTGCTGGTAAGAAATACATGGTGGTTTGAATTGTGACAAGAAATTGAGAATAATTAGTCACATACACCCTGACACCTAAAGATCTATTTTCCTATGGAAAGACTTTACTTCAAAGTACCATAAATATCGAGTAAATTTATGTATATAATTAATTATTTAACATTAATTTAATGTGTTCTTTATCAGTAAAATTTTCTATATGTTTTGTTAATTTTTTTTAGTAATTGAAGCAACATGGCTGGCAAATCTGCATTAAAATGTTCAGAACTGAAGATTACTTCATTTTTAATAAAATCTTATGTGCATAAATGATATACATTTTTTACAATTTTAACTGTATTGTAATTACATGACTACATCATACTGAATTCACAGGTTTTTATCTTTTTTTGCAAATACATCCACATCTGTGTGGCATCTTCCTTTTTTCATAATTTTTTTCCTTTTGATCCTATGCATTTTTGTTTGTTTTCATAATATTAGTTGTTATATAGCAACAATACTTTAGTGTGAGAACCCATGCATTCAACTATATTGTCTAAATGCATATTTAAATGCATATTTTAACACCGTTCTCTTTTTACTTATTTTTTTGCTTGGATTTCATTGTTACATACTGATATCTATATGTCACTTACTTTAAATATGCTTAAAGAAATTATTGTATATCACTAACCATTAGTCTTTTCATGAAACATTTCCAATTTTACATGTCTAAGTAGAATGCAATTATCTGATTTTTGCAGAGTGCCATTATAATTTCTAGAGAAAATATTTGTATTTTTAAATGAGTTCAGTTGCAACACTGAAAGTTACATGGAAAAATAATGTTATCACTATTTATTTTATTCTTATATGAGTACTTTTCAAAACGTTTTATTTTATAATAAAAGTATAATTATCATTATTTTTAACATACTACCTTAAAAGCAATCTTAATAGTATTATCTTAAAGGTAACAATAACTCAATCACACAAAATTGTTCCACAAAATTCTAGACATTTTATGATTCTAGTATTCCAAAAATCATGTTCCATTAGGGCAAGTGCCTTACTTTTTCATTCAGTACTTTAAGATTGTCTGGTTCAAAATTAAAAAAAAAAAATCAGCTTACATTTCTTGAATGAATTCTCATATTTTTTTCCTTTCTATTTCAGTATGTATTCTTATGGAAAGAAAAGTGTTTAAATTTTGACAACTCATGTTAAGCTTGCTTATTTTCTTTATTTCAAAAGATCTCAGAATAATGTGTTTTAGTTGTTTGACTTGGTAACTGCAAAATGTAATATAATTTACAGGGCTTTATGGAATACTAATAAGTCTAAATAAATACTTCCCATTGAGTTCATCCTCCACTTGAAACAACAAATTGTGCATGAAAAATATAATAAGATGGGGCACCTCTGTGGCTCAGTTGTTAAGTGTCTGCCTTCGGCTCAGGTCAGGATCCCAGGGTGCTGGGATTGAACCCTGCATCAGGCTCCCAACTCAGTGGGAAGCCTGCTTCTCCCTCTCCCACTCTCCCTGCTTGTATTCCTTCTCTCACTGTCTTTCTCTGTCAAATAAATAAATAAAGTCTTAAAAAATAGGAAAATATAAAAATATATAAACTGAGCTCATAAGAGGGAATTATCATTAGCTAATTAGTAGAAATTTTTTGCTGTTGTGAGTGAATATTATTAATATGCTTTAAATTTAATATATATATATGCTATATTATTTTGCAACTTCAATTTTATTGTTTCAAATGTTCATCCCCTGTTTTTTAATTGAAATATGTTTGACATATAACATTGTATACATTTAAGGTATACAGCATATTGGTTTGATACACTTTTATATTATAATATGATTGCCATTATAGCATCTCTATCATGTTATATAATTTTAATTATTTTGTGGTGGCACTAATTAAGATCTAGCAAGTTTGATAATTATTATAATACTGCTATCCAAATTCACTATACCCTTCTCAGGACTTAATTTGTCTCTAGTTGCAGGTTGTACCTTTATACAACATCTAGCAGGGCAACCAAAAGTAATGCTTATGCTGTGGAAAACAGTTTATTTAAAAAGTTAAAACATAGATCTACTCTACTACACAGCATTTGTACTAATAGGTATTTGCCCGAAGTATGCAAAATCACAGATATGAAGGATCACATGCACACAAACGTTTATAGCAACATTATCAACAATAGCCAAACTATGGAAAAAGCCCAACTACCCATCAACTGATGAATGGATAAAGAAGAAGTGATACACACACACACACACACACATACATCCATATACATACTCCATATAGATAGATGATAGATGGAATACTACTCAGCCATCAAAAATAATGAAATCTTGCCATTTCCAATGATGTGGATGGAGCTAGAAAGTATGATGCTAGGTTAAATAAGTCAGAAAAGACAAATACCATATCATTTCACTCATATTGGAATTTAAGAAACAGATGAACATAGGGGAAGGAAAAAAAGAGAAAGAGAGAGTGGAAAGCAAAGCATAAGAGACTCTTAACTATAGAGAACAAACTGAGGGTCGATGGAGGAATGATGGGCAGGGGATGGGATGAATGGATGATGGTTACTAAGGAGGGCACTTGTGTTGAGTATTGGGTGTAATTTGGAAGTGATGAACACTAAATTAGACTTCTGAAAACAATATTACACTATCTGTCAACTAACTAGAATTTAGGGGCACATGGGTGGCTCAGTGAGTTAAGCATTTGCCTTCGTTCAGCTCAGGTCATAATTTCAGGGTCCTGGGATAGAGCTCTGTGTTTGGATCCCTGCTTAGTGGGGAGTCTATTTCTCCCTCTCCCTCTGCCCTTCTTCTCCTGCTTGGTCTCTCTCTCTCTCTTAAATATAGATAAATAAATAATAAGATATTTTAAAAAGGAAAAGAAACTAACTAGAATCAAAATAAAAGTCTGAAAAAAAGTAATGCTTAGAATGCTATCTTGGCTGAGCTGTCCTTATTTTTTACATTAGTGTCCAATTTCTCATGCAAATTTAATCTTCTTTGATTAATAATTATTATTATACATTCATTCCTTCCTGTTTACATGCTCAAGGCATCAATTAAAAAAAATTTGCTACAATTGTTTCCTTATGATCCCTATCATATTGCTTTTCTATCTTGATATGCTGCTTAACTATTTTTAAATAATTTATAGTTGTTATTTTTTTCTGTCAGTGTATCTATCTTCTAACTTCTTGTTTAAAAGAGATGAATTGTGCATCCTTCCATGATCGATGACTAAACTATTTGCATTGCTTCTTTAATTCCATGATATATCTTTCAATTCCATAATAACTGATTCTTAGATCAGTAAGATCTAAGTAAGCAGATCACTAAGTAAGATCTAAAAATTATGTAGTTTTTGAAGTGAATGACTTATTATTTTCCTGGAAAATAGGAATAATTTATCATTTATAGAAAAGTCATATTATGCATTTGGCTAATAGCTTTTGTCTTATTGGAACTAATGGCTTATAGAAAAAACAGTGCAAGAACCAAGAAGAAAGTTAATTATTTTAAAGGAGTGGCAGGGGGAGGGAAAGAGAGAGTCTTAAGAAAGCCCCACACCCAGCGTGGAACCTGAGATGGGCTCAATATCACAACCCTGAGAATGACCTGAGCCAAAAAGCTGGATGCTTAATTGACTAAGCCACCCCACTGAGTAATTTTTAATACTGCCACAAAGCCAGGAAGTCTCACTGTTGAGAAGAGTATACAATATAATAAAATTTAGGACAGCTTTTAATTTTAGAATTTGTGAATAACTTAAATTTATAACAGGTATTTTATAAATAATATTTATAAGATTATTTTCAAAAATGAATTTGGAATATTCTGAAGTACTTCAGCATTCCTGAGTCAGAAACTTTAGGGCATAGTTTGGTATACCAATACTTAGTTTTGAGAAATTATGAGTATTATGTTTCTAAATATTAGATAAAATTCTTGGGTTTAACCAGCTTTACATGTTCATTTTATTTCTTCAACTTCATTTTTCTTTTTATCCCTCCAAGTCTTCTTACTATAATGGAAACTAAATATTGGAAAAATAGTACAGTGGAACCCACTTTAGAAATTCAGGTTTCTTGGGACGCCTGGGTGGCTCAGTTGGTTAAGCGGCTGCCTTCGGCTCAGGTCATGATCCCAGCATCCTGGGATCAAGTCCCACATCGGGCTCCTTGCTCTCCAGGGAGCCTGCTTCTCCCTCTGCCTCTGCCTGCCACTCTGTCTGCCTGTGCTCGCTCTCTCTCTCTGACAAATAAATAAATAAATAATCTTAAAAAAAAAAAAAGAAATTCAGTTTTCTTATAATAGATGCTTAATATATATTGCTGAGATCTTTACAAACTTTTTGCTGTCCATATTTTTTAAAAAATCTGGAGAAAATCTTTACATCAAGATAGTAGTAAATGGGAAGAAGTTGTATTAAATAACTTTAAAAAAGGCAATCAATATACATGAAAAAAATAATCACACAAACAGGTACAACCAACATAGCTATTATTTATTGAGTGTTTATTCATTACATTATGTTTAAATTTTATAGGTATTACTATCTATGCTAATTAAAGAATTGAACATTGTATGATGGAAAAATATGGATAAAATATTTAAATCTATTATGCCTATAATTATCACTAATACTATTTTAATTAGCATAATTAAAAGTATATAATTTTTGGCTCAGTGCGTTAGGCCTCTGCCTTCAGCTTGGGTCATGATCTCAGGGTCCTGGGATTGAGCCCCGCATCGGGCTCTCTGCTCAGTAGGGAGCCTGCTCTCCCCTCTCTCTGCCTGCCTCTCTGCCTACCCGTGACCAATCTCTCTCTGTCAAATAAATAAATAAATAAATCTGCCAAAAAAAGTATATAATTTTGTTCACGGTTTAATTTTTATTCAGATGGACACTAAGGTAGGGGTGCCATTACAATTTTATGTATTAAAAATTCAGGGTTAGAAAATTTAAATGACTTGGACAAAGTTGACCAAACTTTTTCTCCAGTACTTGTAAACTGCTTCTTTTCTATATATGTTTAAAATACAAAAATAAATTCAAAGGTTTTTTTTTTTTCATCCATTACCAAAAAGAATTATAGTTTATCTCATAAGGATGGGTTATCTCCCCATGGTCCTAACACAAAACTTACTTACTGAGATTTGACAGACAAATCTAACATGGATGGCGACTAACACAGCGGACTAGATTAGACAAGTGTGGACAGCTGTTAATAGAAAATACAAATGAGAGCAAGAGAAAAATAACAGCCTGATAGCAAAGAAGGAAATGACAAAAAGAAAGTCTTAAGACTTAAAAATTTAAACAAAAGATTGTATGGAACCAGTAAAGACCCCTGATTGCTAAGGAAATGTTGAAAAGGAAAAACAAAGCTGCAGGCATTATGTTGTGCAATTTCAAGCTTTACTACAAAACTGCAATCACCAAGGCAGCATGGTACTGACACAAAAACAGACACAAAGACCAATGAAACAGAGTAGAGAGTCCAGATATGGGACCACAACTCTATGGTCAAATAATCTTTGACAAAGCAGGAAAAAATATCCAGTGGAAAAAAGACAGTCTCTTTGATAAATGGTGCTGGGAAAATTGGACAGCTATGTATAGAAGGATGAAACTAGGCCATTCTCTTACACCATGCACAAAGATAAACTTGAAATGGATAAAAGACTTCAAGGGGAGGCAGTGATATATCAAAATCCTAGAGGAGAACATAGGCAGTAACCTCTTCAATATCTGCCACAGCAACTTCTTTCAAGATATGTCTCCAAAGGCAAAGGAAACAAAAGTGAAAATGAACTTTTGGCACTTCATCAAGATCAAAACCTCCGCACAGCAAAGGAATAGTCAGAAAAACAAAGAGACAACCCATCAAATGGGAGAAGACATTCACAAATGACACTACAGATGAAGGGCTGATATCCAAGATCTATAAAGATCTCAACACCCAAAAAACAATCATGTCAAAAAATGGGCAGGAGATATGAACAGACACTTCTTCAAAGAGGACATAAAAATGGCTAACAGACATGAAAAAATGTCCATCATCATTAGCCATTAGGGAAATTCAAATCAAAACCACACTAAGATACCACCTTACACCAATTAGAATGGCCAAAATTAACAAAACAGTAAAAAACAAGTGTTGGAGAGGATGTGGAGAAAGGAGAAAAGGATGTGTACACTGTTGGTGGGAATAAAAGTTGGTGCAGCCACTTTGGAAAACAATGTGGAGATTCCTTAAGAAATTAAAAATAGAGCTACCCTATGACCCTGCAATTGCACTACTAGGTATTTACCCTGAAGATACAGATGTAGTGAAAAGAAGGGCCATCTGTACCCCAATGTTCATAGCATCAATGGCCACAATCACCAAACTGTGGAGGGAGCCAAGATGTCCTTCAACAGATGAATGGATAAAGAAGATACAGTTCATATATACAATGGAATATTGCACCTCCATCAAAAGGACGAATACCCTGCTTTTGTGTTAACATGGACAGGACTGGAGGAGATTATTCTGAGTGCAGTAAGTCAAACATGGAGGATATTAGGAGAAGGAAAAGAAAAGTGAATTGGGGGAAATTGGAGGGGGAGATGAACTATGAGAGACTGTGGACTCTGAGAAACAAACTGAGGGTTTTGGAAGGGTGGGGCAGTGGATGGAAAGGTGAGCCTGGTGGTGGGCACTAAGGAGGGCACATATTGCATGGAACATTGAGTGTGGTGCATAAACAATGAATCTTGGAACACTGAAAAATAAAATAAAATAAAAAATAATAAAAATAAAAAGTCTTAAAAATTAAAAAGAAAATGATGATAAAGACTAAAAGGGTGTTATGATCAGAGGTATTTAGTGTTCTTAAATGTAGCTTATAAGCAGTAAAACACTTAAGAAACTCAAGAATAGAGTGACTACTTTTTTGGTATCTCCTCAGTCCTTTGCACTTTAAATAAATTTGGGACAAAACTGTAATAGCATGCAATGTTTTGATCAACCACTATACATTAAGCACTCTTACTTTCTTTTCTCTTTCTTCCTTCCTTTCTCTCTTTCTTCTTTTATTTTTTCCCTTCTTTCAACTAAAATAAATATAGTCTTTGCAATGGTCAATTTCAGTTAGATTGCCTGCTAATTTAGTGGATAGAAATACCCTGAACAGTCTTGCATGTCTTGATGGTTTAAAAAGATATTTCATCCTTTTAAGAATGATGAATGATACAAAAAATAGTAATGTAGTAAACATTTGAATTTAGTATTTATTGATTTTTTTTCCTAACATTGTTCCCTAATATAAACTCTGACTGTGGTACATGTGGTCAGCTATGTTCACTGTTTTATCATTAGTGCATAGGCAAATGCCTAATACATCAATACTTTTTAAATGTTCATTGAATTGATACAATTTTAACTTAGACTTAAAATCATATTAATACCAGAAAGTACACTAAATGAAATTGTAATGAATTGTATATTAATTCATGATCCTATAAACCTACACATGAGATTTATATTTGTTATATTTTCTATCTTAAAGATCAATATCAGAACAATACCAAGTCATGTATATAGTCTTGGGTTTCTACAGGTACAGATCATCTATAGTGAAAGAACTTGTTTTAGTTTTAATTACCTAATTTTGGCAAAATCAAAGTCTGGGTGTTTTTTGACTATCATTATGGACATGCTATACTGGTACAAATATAAAGTACAATATTTGTTTAATATTTAAAAATTCTTATATTCATTAAATAATGAAGTTATTATAGAACTAATATATATGTTATTATAGAACTAATAATAATATATAATATACCATATATAATATACCATATTAAAATATATTATGTATGTGTAGTATATAATATATAAATAATAAATAATTTATAATTTATATATTATATATAAGTTATTATACAACTAATATATATATGTTTTTTAAGTATGTGTCTTTTTATACAAGAGTTTCATTTGTTTGTCAATATCACAAATGGAGGCAAATGTAATAATAAAATTAAACAGATTTGTTTTCACAAAACTTATAAATAACCTCTATTTTGAGATTTTATTAGTAGACAGTACACTAGCTCATATTATTTTCTAAATATTCAGAGCTTGAAATAGTAAAAATTGTATTTTTTCACAAAAAAAGAAATGATCAGATTAAGTTTATTCTTCTGAATACTCATTTTTTGCTATCGAAGACTATGTATATTCCAAATGTATTTAAAAATATGAAAATAAAGCAGAAACAGCAGACGTTATATTTATGGGACTACTATGTATTTTCAAAATAGTTATCTCAAGTTATTTTCTTTAAGTGATCACAGTATTTTATAGTTTTATAGATGAATAATGTGCAGTAGCATATTCGCCCAAGAGTAAATCAGCATGTCATTGAAAGAGACATCAATTATTGTCATGTCTTCCATTTTCCTGATCCAGTGCTGATCCTTCATATAAAGCAGAGTTGTTGATATTCATTTATTCACTAAATGCTTATTGAGGACCTGCTAGGTTAAAATGTGAATAAAATATATATGGATACTATGGTTCTGGGAAGATGGATAATAAAATGTTTCCCTTCATGGTGTGACTTTAAAGCCCAAGTCAAATGTTTGAAAGAGATATCACACACAAATTTGTAAATTACTAGCATATGTTTAAGTGTCTGAAGCCCAACATAGCTGGGTTTAAATTATGGCTATTATGATTATATTATCTCTTAATGAAATTGGGTATAAATCATGATTATCTTACTAATATATACTCAATACTATAATATACCTAATGCCATGTGAAATTTAAACAGACGCAGACTCATTTATGTGATAAAATTAAGTAGATTTAATAACTATTACTCTGCCACTTCTAAAAATAAAATAATTAATATATGGAAAACCCATATATATCCACTATGTTATGAAAAAATCATAAATTCAGGTTGACTCTAACTATGTGATCCTGATATATTTTATTTTCTTTTAGATACTTTAGTTTATGGACTTGTACATCTTCTAAAATGCCTTACTACTGGTTACTCCTTTTAAAAAGATTGAATTAGACGGCTATTTATAACAGAAATGATCAATTAGGCTAATTTAAAATGAAGAATTTATCTTTGTCAAAGTTATTCCCAGAAGGAGGAAAACATAATCCACAAAATAAAAAAAAAAAAGATATAGTTACTATACACAAAACTGATGAAGGATTCATATCCAGAATTTATAAGTAAATAATTCAAATCACTAATAACAATGAATAAACTCAATATAGAAGTGGTCAAAGGACATCCATGTTTATCTCACAAAAAAGACAAGATAAATGGTAAATGAATCATTGAAATGTACAAAAATGTTCTCAATTCCACTAATAATCAGAAAATGCAAATAAAAAATAGTTATCAGAGACTATTAGACACTAATTAGATGGCCCAAATTGAAATGTCTGCCAACATTGTTTTTAAAATCTCAATTCTCATTAATTTTTAGAGTATAAGCATGCAAAAACACTTATTTCTAGTAAAATCAACCAAATTTATGACCTAATACCCCAGAATTGCTCTTTCTTATGTGGCTCCAAATAATTTCTGTACTTAACATACATGGATACACATATAAAAATATTCAAGTAACATTTCTAACCTAAAGCTGGAAACCGATGCTCCATCTGCAGAATGGCTAAACTGTGGTAAATCCAGGCAATAAAATGTTACACAGCAGAGAAAGTAGAAAAAGAGAGCTAGTTAGGAAACATGGACAAATGTAGCAGACAAATATTTTTATGGAAAAAGCAAGACAAAAAATACATAGTGTAATGTCACTTATATAAATTCCAAAGAAGTATAAATTATTTGAAGAATTTATACTTGGATGATAAAATTTAAAAGAAATACAACAAAAAATCAAGTTATTGGTTTTCTCTGAATTGGGGAGAGAAAGTCATTATTTCTAAGTAACACATTTTGGCTTTTGACAATGTTCTATTTCTTTTTTTTTTTTTTAAGATTTTATTTATTTACTTGATAGACAGAGATCACAAGTAGGCAGAGAGGCAGAGAGAGAGAGAGGAGGAAGCAGGCTCTCCGCAGAGCAGAGAGCCCGATGCGGGGCTCGATCCCAGGACCCTGGGATCATGACCCGAGCTGAAGGCAGCGGCTTTAACCCACTGAGCCACCCAGGCGCCCCCACAATCTTCTATTTCTTGACCTGGGTGGTGGGCATGTACCTGCTCTTTTATTCAGTGTATTATACATTTTAATGATATGTACATTTGTGTATATGTATTACATTTAAAAAATGTTTACAATCTGATGGAGTATATAAACTTCATTTTATTAGTAGACAGTACACTAGGTCACATTATTTTCTAAATATTCAGAGTTTGAAATAGTATAAATTGTATTTAAACTAAAAGCCTTTCAATTCAAAATAGCGATTGCTATTTTTTAAAACCTTAAACCTTTTCAATTCAAAATAGCAATTGATTTTTTTTTTCTCACAATATAGCCACACCTAAACTTCTCAGCTTCATGTTTCACTCCTCTCACTTAAATTCATCAACAACTTTCCAGACCATGTCTTGAAGTTTTGAAAAAGGTAAGGTTTTGCCTTGGTGCACCCTTCAGATCCCTTCTTTACTGATAATCTGATTCTTCCCTCCAGGCAAACCTATCATCAGCCTTATGAATCTCTAATTTTGGATATACTCTAAAATTCATTGCAGTATTCACAAAAATATGTTGTTACTTATGTGTGTCTAATTATTAAGATTGCTACCAAAAGCCATCTCTTAATCATTACCTCCTATGTATACTTTGTGGCTGGCTTTTATGGCAGTGAGTCAGGGAAAATCTGAAATCCCTTGCCTAGCACTTAGTTTTCTTTATCAAGAAAACAACATATTTTTCAAGAAAATAGATCAATATTGCTGTACAACTTTCTATAAGATAGCTACATATCTGCCATGCAGGATAATGAAGCTTGGCTGCAGGTCTGTGACCCAACCTAGACTCGCTTACCCTCCAATTGATCAAGAAACAACCTGAATTCTGATTCAAAACCATTCAGACTATTGTCTTTTCCCAACTTAAGACAAAGGATTGGAAAAAAAAAATAGGAGGATTTAGATATTTGGATTTAGATTTTAGTAGGAAGTACAGATAATATGAAATGTGTTGCAAGTGTCACTCAGTATTTTGAAACAGGAATCACAGGGTAATTAGAGGAATGAAAATACTGTCCTGGTTAGAAAGTAGAAGAATTACTAAGTCTAGAAGATTATAAAACACCAGAAGTGTTTTTCTTAATATTAGAAATCTGAGATCAAAAGATGAGGGTAAGAAAAATTATATGGATGGAGAGAGCATACTTGAAAGCATATGACATTTTAAGGCTGGGAGTGACTGAGATGTTTCCACAGATCAGGCACAGAATTCACATTTAGGAACAGCATATCAAAGAGAACTGGGAAAGCCTACAGCAAAATTATATCAACAGATGCCCTACTCTAATTAAATCTTTAGTTTTTTTTAGGTAGGATTATGTTTACATTATATATATGTATATATACATATTTATATTATCTATGTACATATATACACATATATAAATACAATATTATACAACATGCTATATTTAAAACACAAAATAGAACAACAACAACAAAAACTTTTTAGGTAGAGATAACACATAAAGGTTATTTTCTGAGGTTGAGAAAAGAGAAGTTTGAAATAAAAAAAAAAATTATTAACATGTCCTATATATGGGGTGTCTGGGTGGCTCAGTTGGTTGGGCATCCAGTTCTTGATTTTGGTTCAGGTCATGATCTTGGGGTCCTGGTATCAAGCCCTGTGTGTGGCTCCATGCTCAGGAGTTAGTCTGCTTGAGGATTCTCTCCCTGTACCTCTCCCCCCCACCGCAACTCACCCCCAGTTTACACTCTCATTCACTCACTCTCGCTCAAATAAATTAATTTTTTTTAAAGTCTTACATTTTTTTTAATGTAGCTCACTCTGGTCACTTAGGAATTTCAAATTTAATAAATAGATTTAGTATTCATAATCATATATCTAGTATTTTATGAATATAGAAAGCATGTTCTTGAAGCTTAGCTGACATAATTTTAAGCTAAAATATTCAAATATTAATTTAAAACTTGAGGAGAAATGTTTGATTCAAGTATGTTGATGTAAAATTATCAAAACTGTATAGTAAAGCATATTTCAATGAGGTATATCTTGAAACAACTTATCACACTGGGTCACTTATTATGCTAATGAATCTTTATCTTGCAACTTGTTTAAAAATGCATACTTTGTGCCAGCTACTTTGCCTAGGATTATAAAATTGACTTAATTTCTTTCAAATTAAAAAAAAAAAATCTCCTTTGAGCCCACACTTCCTTCAAGAAACTTTCTTTCCATCTCTCTTTTTTATGTTCAAATAGCCAACATATAGTACAACATTAATTTTTGACATAGTGTTCAGTGATTCATTAGTTGCATATAACACTCAGTGTTCATCTGAACACTTGCCCTCCTTAATATGCATTACCCAGTTATGCCATCCTCCCACCCCCTTCCCATCTGCAACCCTCAGTTTGTTTCCTGGAGTCCAGAGTCTCTCATGATTTGTCTCCCTCTCTGATTTCTTCCAATTCTGTTTTCCCTCCCCTTCCCCTATGGTCCTCCATGCTATTCCTTATGTCCCACATATAAGTGAAACCATATAATAATTGTATTTCTCTGCTTGACTTCTTTCATTTAGCATAATCCCCTCAAGTTCCATCCATGTCAGTGCAAATGGTAGGTAATCATTCTTTCTGATGGCTGAGTAATATTTCATTGTATATATGGACCACATCTTCTTTATCCATTCATCTGTTGAAGGGTGTCTCTGCTCCTTCCATAGTTTGGTTATTGTGGACATTGCTGCTATGAACATTGGGATACATGTTCTCATTCTTTTCACTACATCTGTATCTTTGGGGTAAATAAATAATAAGTGCAACTGTTGGGTCATAGGGTAGTCCTATTTTAACATCTTGGGGAACCTCCATACTGTTTTCCAGGGTGGCTGTACTGGCTTGCTTTCCCACCAACAGTGTAATAGGGTTCCCCTTTCTCCACATCCTTGCCAGCATTTGTTGTTTCCTGCCTTATTAATTTTAGCCATTCTGAGTGGTGTAAGTTCATATCTTATTGTGGTTTCTATTTGTATTTTCCTGATGGCTAGTGATGTTGAACATTTTTTTTTCATGTTTCCATTAGCCATTTGTATGTCTTCTTTGGAGAAGTGTCTATTCATATCTTCTGACCATTTATTGACTGGATTATTTGCTTTTTTGGGGGGGGTGTTGAGTTTGAGAAGTTCTTTATAGATCTTGGAAACTAGCCCTTTATCCATAATGTCATTTGCAAATATTTTCTCCCACTCCATGGATTGCCTCTTAGTTTTTTTGACCGTTTTCTTTGCTGTTCAAAAGATTTTTATCTTGATGAAGTCCCAAAAGTTCATTTTTGCTTTTGTTTTCCCTACCTTTAGAGATGTGTCTTGAAAGAAGTCAATGTGGCCGACGTCAAAGAAGTTACAGCCCATGTTCTCCTTGAGGATTTTGATGGATTCTTCTCACACTTAGGCCTTTCATCCATTTTGAGTTTGTCTTTGTGTATGGTGTAAGAAAATTGTCTGGTTTCATTCATTTGCATGTGGCTATCCAATTATCCTAGCACCATCTTTTGAAGAGATTATCTCTTTTCCATTGGTTATTCTTTGCTGATTTTCAAATATTCATTGACCATAGAGTTGAGGGTCCATTTCTCGGGTGTCTATTGTGTTCCATTGATCTATGTGTCTCTTTTTGTGCCAGTACCATGTTCTCTTGATGATCACAGCTTTGTAATATAGCTTGGAGTCAGGTATTATGATGCCCCCAGATTTAATTTTCTTTTTCAACATTCTCGTGGTGATTCGGAGTCTTTTCTGGTTCCATACAAAGTTTAGTATTGTTTCTTCCAGCTCTGTGAAGAATGTCAATGTATTTTGGTAGGGATTACATTGAATGTGCAGATTGCTCTGGGCAGCATAGACATTTTCATGATGTCGATTCTTGTAATCCATGGGAATTCAATGTTTTTCCATCTCTTTGTGTCTTCCTCATTTTCTTTCACAAATGTTCTGTAGTTTCTAGTGTATAGATATCCTTTACCTCTTTGGTTAGGTTTATTCCTAAGTATATTATTATTTTTGGTGCTATTATAAATGGAATCTATTCCTTTCTTTCTCTTTCTGCAGTCATATTTTTAATGTATAGAAATGTAACTGATTTTTTTTTATTATTTTTAAATTAACATATAATGTATTATTTGTCCCAGGGGTAGAGGTCTGTGAATAGTCTGGCTTACAAACTTCACAGCACTCACCTTAGCACATACCCTCCCCAATGTCCATAACACAACCTACATCTCCCTACCCCTCCACCCCCAGAAGCCCTCAGTTTGTTTTGTGAGATTAAGAGTCTCTTCTGGTTTATCTCCCTCCCATTCCAATCTTGCTTCATTATTTCTTTCCTTCCCTACCCCTCAAACTCCCCACCCTGCCTCTCAACTTCCTCATATCAGAAACATCATACAAGTGTCCTTCTCTGATTGACTTATTTTGCCAAGCACAATACCCTCTAGTTCCAACCACACTGCAAATAACAAGATTTAATTTCTTTTAATGGCTGCATTGTATTCCATTGTATATATACACCACATCTTCTTTATCCACTCCTCTGTTGATGGGCATCTAGGTTCTTGCCATAGTTCGGCTATTGTGGACATTGCTGCTATCAACATTCAAGTGCATGTGCCCTTTCAGATCACTATATTTGTATCTTTAAGGTAAATACCCAGCAGTGCAATTGCTGGGTCATAGGGTAGCTCTATTTTCAACTTGTTGAGGAACCTCCATGCTGTTTTCCAGAGTGGCTGCACCAGCTTGCATTCCCATCAACAGTGTACAAGGGTTCCCCTTTCTCTGCATCCTTGCCAACATCTGTCATTTCCTGACTTGTTGTTAATTTTTGCCGTTCTGACTGGTGTGAGGTGGTATCTCATTGTGGTTTTGATTCATATTTCCCTGATGCTGAGTGATGATGAGCACTTTTTAATGTGTCTGTTGGTCATCTGGATGTCTTTTTTGCAGAAATGTCTGTTCATGTCCTCTGCCTCTTCTTGGTTGGATTACTTGTTCTTCGGATGTTATGTTTGATAAGTTCTTTATAGATTTTGGATACTAGCCCTTTGTCTGTTATGCTATTTGCAAATATCTTCTACCATTCTATCAGTTGTCTTTTGCTCTTGTTGACTATTTCTTTTGCTGTGTAAAAATTTTGATCTTGATGAAATCTCAATAGTTCATTTTTGTCCTTGCTTGCCTTCACTTTGGTGATGTATCTAGGAAGAAGTTGCTGCTGAGGTCAAACAGGTTGCTGCCTGTGTTCTCCTCAAGGATTTTGATGGATTCCTGTCTCACATTGAGGTCTTTCATCCATTTTGAGTCTATTTTTTTTGTGTGTGGTGTAAGGAAATGGTCCAGGTTCATTCTTCTGCATGTGACTGTCCAATTTTCCCAGCACCATTTGTTGAAAAGACTGTCTTTTTTCCATTAGATATTCTTTCCTGCTTTGTCAAAGATTAGTTGACCATAGAGTTGAGGGTCCATTTCTGGTCTCTCTATTCTGTTCCTTTGATCTCTGTGTGTTTTTCTGCCAGTATCATACTGTCTTGATTATGACAGCTTTGTAATAAAGCTTGAAGTCTGGAATTGTGATGCCACCAAGCTTGGTTTTCTTTTTCAACATTCCTCTGGCTATTTGAGGTGTTTTCTAGTTCCATATAAATTTTAGGATTATTTGTTCCATTTCTTTGAAAAAAATGATGCTATTTTGATTGGAATTGCATTATATGTGTAGATTGCTTTAGGTAACATAGACATTTTCACAGTATTTGTTCTTTCAAACCATGAGCATGGATTGTTTTTCCATTTCTTTGTGTCTGTCTTAATTTCTTTCATGAGTACTTTATAGTTTTCTGTGTACAGATTCTTTGCCTCTTTGGTTAGGTTTATTCCTGGGCATCTTATGATTTTGAGTACAATTGTAAATGAGATTGACTCCTTAATTTCTCTTTCTTCTGTCTTGCTGTTGGTGTATAGAAATGCAACTGATTTCTGTGAGTTGATTTTATATCCTGACACTTTACTGAATTCTTCTATGAATTCTAGCAGTTTTGGAGCAGAGTTTTTTGGGTTTTCTACATGAAGTATCATAGAGTGAGAGTCTGACTTCTTTGCTGACTTGGATGCCTTTTATTTCTTTTTGTTGTCTGATTGCTGAGATTAGAACTTCTCATACTATGTTGAGTAACAGTGGTGATCGTGGACATCCCCACTGTGTTCCTGACCCTAGCTGAAACAATCTGAGTTTTTCCCCATTGAGAATAATATTTGCTGTGGGCTTTCCATAGATGGCTTTTATGATACTGAGGTATGTTTCCTCTGTCCCTACACTGTGAAGAGTTTTGATCAAGAAAGAATGTTGTACTCTGTCAAATTCTTTTCAGCATTTATTCAGAATATCATACGATTCTTGTTCTTTCTTGTATTAATATATTGTATCACATTGATTGATTTGCAGATGTTGAACCAAACTTGCAACCTTGGAATAAATCCCACTTGGTGAATAATCCTTTTAATGTACTGATGGATTCTATTGGCTAGTATTTTGGTGATAATTCTCACATCCATGTTCATCGAGGATATTGGTCTGTGGTTTGATGGGGTCTTTGTCTGGTTTGGGATCAAGATAATGTTGGACTCATAAAATGAGCTTGGAAGTTTTGCTTCCATCTCTATTTTTTGGAACAGTTTCAGAATAGGTATTAAGTCTTCTTTAAATGTTTGGTAGAATTCCCCTGGGAAGCCATTTGGTCCTTGGCTGTTGTTTGTTGGGAGATTTTTGATGACAGCCTCAGTCTCCTTACTGGTTATGGGTCTGTTCAGGTTTTCTATTTCTTCCGGCTTCAGTTTTGGTAGTTTATATGTCTCTAGGAATGGATCTATTTTCTCCAGATTGTCTAATTTGTTGGTATATAGTTACTCATAATATGTTCTCATGATTGTTTGTATTTCTTTGGTGTTGTTGTGATCTTTACTTTTTCATTCATGATTTTATTAATTTGGGTCCTTTCTCTTTTCTTTTTCATAAGTCTGGCCAGGGGGTTATTAATCTTATTCATTCTTTCAAAGAACCAGCTTCTAGTTTCATTGATTTGTTCTACTGTTCTTTTGGTTTCTATTTCATTGATTTCTGCTCTGAAATTTATTATTTTTCTTCTTCTCGGTTTAGGTTTTATTTGCTGTTCTTTCTCCAGCTCCTTTAGGTGTAGGGTTAGGTTGTGTATTTGAGACCGTTCCTGTTTCTTGAGATATGCTTGTATTGCTATATATTTTCCTCTCAGGACTGCCTTTGCTGTGTCCCACAGATTTTGGACAGTTGTGTTTTCATTATCATTTGTTTCCATGACTTTTTTTTCAATTCTTCTTTAATTTTCTGGATGAATCATTCATTCTTCAGTAGGATGCTCTTTAGCCTCCATGTATTTTAGTTCTTTCCAACTTTCCTTTTGTGGTTGAGTTCTAAATCAAAGCACTGTTGTCTGAAAATATGCAGGGAATGATTCCAAACTTTTGGTACCAGATGTGACTTGATTTGGGACCGAGGATGGGATCTATTCTGGAGAATGTTCCATGGGTACTAGAGAAGAATGTGTATTCTGTTGCTTTGGGATTGGATGTTCTGAATATATCTGTGATGCCTATCTGGCCCAGTGTGTAATTTAAAGCCTTTATTTCCTTGTTGATTTTTTGCTTGAATGATCTGTCCATTTCAGTGAAGGGGGTGTTAAAGTCCCCTACTATTATTGTATTATTGTTTATGTGTTTCTTTGATTTTGTTATTAATTGGTTTATATAACTGGCTGCTCCCATCTTAGGGGCATAGATATTTAAAATTTTAGAGCTTCTTGTTGGACAGACCCTTTAAGTATGATATAGTATCCTTCCTCATCTCTTAATCTATTATTTGCCTTAAAATCTAATTTATCTGATATAAGGATAGTCACCCTAGCTTTCTTTTAATGTCTATTAGCATGGTAAATTGTTTTCCACCCTCTCACTTTAAATCTGGAGGTGTCTTTGGGTCTAAAGTGAGTTTCTGGTAGCCAATATTTTGATGGGTTTTGTTTATTTTAATCCATTCTGATACCCTGTGTTTTCTTTCTTTCTTTTTTTAATTGGGGCATTTAGCCCATTTAAACTTAGGGTAACTGTTGAAAGGTATGAATTTAGTGTCATTGTATTGCTTGTAAGGTGAATGTTACTGTATATTGTCTCTGTTCCTTTCTGGTCTACTCCTTTTAGGCTCTCTCTTTGCTTAGAGGATCTCTTTCAACATTTCCTGTAGGACTGTTTTGGTGTTTGCAAATTCTTTTAAATTTTGTTTGTCCTGGAAGCTTTTTATCTCTCCTTCTATTTTAAATGATAACATAGTAAAATACAGTATTCTGGCTGCATATTTTTTCTCATTTAGTGCTCTGAATATATCATGTCAGTCCTTTCTTGCCTGCCAGGTCTCTGTGGATAGGTCTGCTGGAATCAAATATTTCTACCGTTGTATGTTACATATCTCTTCTCCTGAGCTACCTTCAGGACTTTCTCTTTGTCACTAAGACTTACAAGTTTTGCTACTAGATGATGGGGTATGGACCTATTTTTATTGATTTTGAGTGGGGTTATCTGTGCCTCCTGGATTTTGATGCTTGTTCCCTTTGCCATATTATGGAAATTCTCTACTATAATTTGCTCCAATATACCTTCTACACTCCTCTCTCTTTCTTCTTCTTCTGCAATCCCAATTATTCTAATATTGTTTTTTATTATGGTATCACTTATATCTCGAATTCCTCCCTCAGGGTCCAGTAGTTGGTTGTCTCTCTTTTGCTCAGCGCCTTTATTGTCCATCATTTGGCCTTCTATATCACTAATTCTCTCTTCTACCTCATTTATCCTAGCAGTAAGAGCCTCCATTTTTTATTGCACGTCATTAATCATTTTTTTTTTTTATTTCAACTTGGTTAGATTTTAGTTCTTTTATTTCTCCAGAAAGCAATTTTATTTCTCCAGAAAGGGATTCTCTAACATCTCCCATGTCTTTTTGAAGCCCAGCCAGCACCCTGATAATCATCACCCTGAACTCTAGTTCTGACATATCTCCAGTGTCCATATTTATTAGGTCCCTAGCCATTAGTACTACCTCTTGTTCTTTTTTATTTTTTGGTGAGTTTTTCTGCCTTGTCTTTTTATCCAGATAACAGTATATGAGCAAGAGAATAAAATACTAAATGCCAATCGGGGCATCTGGGTGGCTGAGTGGGTTAAAGCCTCTACCTTCTGCTCAGGTCATGATCCCAGGGTCTTGGGATCGAGCCCTGCATCGGGCTCTCTACTCAGTGGGGAGCCTGCTTCCCTTCCTCTCTCTGCCTGCTTCTCTGCCTATTTGTGATCTCTCTCTGTCATATAAATAAATAAATAAAATTTAAAAATATACTAAAAGATTGGCAAAGACACCAGAATAATTTATGCTAACCAAATCAGAAGAGACCCAAAACCAGGGGGAGAAAAAAGAGGGAAAAAAAACCCAAAACACACACACACACACACACACACACACACATATATATATATATTTTTACACATATATACATTACATCATATATATATAACATTTGTATATAATGTGTTATATGAATAAATATATAACATATTATATATAATATGTATATGCATTGTATGTGTGTATATTATATATGTGTGTATTATACACATGATATATTACACATACATATGATATATACATTATATATACATTGTATATACATATAATATAATGCATATACATACAATATATTTGTATATCATATGCTATATGAATAAATATATAATATACTATATATGATATGTATATGCATTGTATGCATGTATGTGTATATTATGTATGTGTATATTATACACATAATATACTACATATACATATGATATATACATTATGTATACATTGCATATACATAAATATAATGCATATATGTATTATATATGATATATTATATATTTATTCATATGACATATTTTATATATATATATATATATATATATATATATACACACACACATGCACATATATGAATGACTGGTGGATAGAACAGAGCCAATCACTTTATTTTGGGTGTGGTCCGGTATCTTAGAAGAAAAGATTTCCCAAAACTGTAAAAAAAGAAAAACATATATATACAAAATTAAGGATAAACACAATGAAGGGATGGAATATGACTGTAAAGATGAAAATTTAAAAAGTATTCTAAAAAAGGAATTGATAAGATATGTTGTTTGGAAAAAGAAAAAAAAAGGAAGAGAGAATGTGATCAGGTTGGAGACTAGAACAAAGCCATGTGCTAGGTATAGGGTATATTTTGATCTATTAGAAGAAATTGTATCCCAAAATTTTAATGAAAAAAGCCCTATACATATATATATTACATTTCATTAAGTATAATAAGGGGATAAATTATGAGTATAAGCATGAATTTTTTTTTAAAAAGAGCTTTATTTAAAAAATGGGGTACCTGGGTGTCTCAGTGGGTTAAAGCCTCTGCCTTCAGCTCAGGTCATGATCCCAGGTTCTTGGGATTGAGCCCTGCATCGGGCTCTCTGCTCAGCGGGGAGCCTGCTTTCCCCTCTCTCTCTGCCTGACTCTCTGCCTATTTGTGATCTGCCAAATAAAGAAATAAAATATTTTAAAAAATAAAAAGAATGTTTTAAATGTTATTTAAAAAATAAAAAGAATGTTTTAAAAGATACTCTTATTATAAAATAGTCTAGGAAAGTTAAAAGTGGAAAGAGGAAAAGTTAAAAGAATAGAATAATAAAAAGTAAAGTTAAAAAAAATTCACTTTTGAAGATTACAGGATCATGGGAAAAAAGCCATGAATTCTATGCATTGCTTTCTCCTAGCTCTGGATTTCCACAGTTCTCATTGATAAGTGAACTTGATCTTGGCTAGATGTTCTTGCTGATCTTCTGGGGGAGGGGCCTGTTGCAGGGATTCTCAGATGCCTTTCCTAGAGGCAGATCTACTTGCCAGGGGCCAGCCTAAGTCATCTGCTCGGTTTCACTCTCAGTAGCTTTGTGGTATCTTTTGTTCCCTGAATGCTTTCTATAGAGTTTTTGAGGACAGGAATGAAAATGGCAGCCTCCTAATCTCCGGCCTGGAGGAGCTGAGAGCTCAGGGCCCCACTCCTCAGTGCAGTCTCAGAGAAAAGCAGTTAATCCTCCCCATCTCCCTTGTCTCTGGCTGTACTCCGTGGTCACCTGGCCTGTGACTGAGCTATCTATCTCTGGTGTACAGGCCCATTTGGAGTCTCCAAATCCAGCAGATTCCTGCCACATGTTCTTGTGTCGCTCCTCTCAGAGGAGAAAGGAGGGGGTCTCTCTGGATTTGTCACTTGTGGAGTCCCTGTTCAAAAAGCTGTGGCCCGACTGTGCCTTGGATCATGGTTTAAGGCAACCCTGACATGAGATCTCACTACTCAGCTTTATCTCTGTAGCCAGTTTCCCTGCTCCAATACCTGGTAGCTCTGTCACACTCAGACACCCCCTGGTCTTTATTTGACCCTGTGGGTCCTGAGGCCACACTGTCACCATGAGGGCTCCACCCCTGCTTAGTCTCTGGAATGATGTCCCTCAGTGGAGCAGACTTCTAATAGTTCTGATTTTGCTGCTCCACTTTAGCTTGCCAGGAGCCGGCCCTTCCCCCACGGTCTATCTTCCCATTGCTTCACATTAACTTCTCTGCATGCCCTACTTTCACATAGTGGTTAATTTTCTTTTCCTATAATAGCTGCTTTTCTTCTCTTCTATCTCCTGTTGAGTTTGTAGGTGTTCAGAATGGTTTGATGACTATCTACCTGAATTCCTGGGGCCTAATGATATTTCAGTCTGCTACTCCTTTGCCATATTGCTTCCTCCTTAAAGATTTTTATATATTTTGGGATGCTTGGGTAGCTCAGTTGGTTAAGTGACTGTCTTTGGCTCAGGTAAATGATCCTGGAGTAATGTAACCGGTTTCTGTGTATTGGCTTTGTATCCTGCCATGTTTCTGAATTGCTCTATGAGTTCTAGTAATTTTGAGGTGGAGTCTCTTGGGTCTTCCACATTAAATATCATTTCATCTGTGAATAGATTGCCAATTTCAATGCCTGTTATTTATTTTCATTGTCTGATTGCTGACGATAGGACTTCTAGTACTATGTTGAACAATAATGGTGAGAGTAGGCATCCCTGTTGTGTTCCTGACCTTAAGGGAAATGCTTTCCATTTTTTTTTTCCCATTGAGAATGGTATTTGTTGTAGGCTTTTCATAGATAGCTTTGATGATATTGAGTTATGTTTCCTCTATCCTTATATTTTGAAGAGGTTGCTGTTTTTTGTTTGTTTTAGTTTTTGTTTTTATTTTTTAATATTTTGTTTATTTGAATGAGACACAGAGAGAATGAGTAGAAAGGAGGGCAGAGGGAGAGGGAGAAGAAGACCCCACACTGAGTGGGAAACCTGATGTGGGGCTTGATCCCAGGACTCTGAGATCATGGCCTGAGGCAAGGGCAGATGCTTAACCATCTGAGCCATCCAGATGCCCCTCTTCTTTGAAGAATTTTAGTCTACAAAAGAAGCTTTATTTTGTCAAATGATTTTTTTTTCTGCATCAATTTAGAGGACCATATGATTCTTGTTTTTTATTAATGTGCTCTATCTCATTGATTGATTTCTGAATGTTGAACCATGCTTGCATCCCAGGAATAAATCCCACCTGATAGTGGTGAATAATCCTTTCAGTGTATTATTGGATTCTATTGGCTAGGATCTTGTTGAGTATTTTGGCATCCACGTTCATCAAGGATATCAGTATGTAATTCTCCTTTTCATGTGGTTTTTGGTTTTGGGATCAGGGTAATGCTGGCTTCAGAGAATGAGTTTGGAAGTTTTCCTTCCATATGTATTTTTTGAAGCAGTTTCACTAGATATCATTTCTTCTTTAAGTGTTTGGTATAATTCTTCTGAGAAGCCATCTGGCCCTGAACTCTTGTTTTTTGGGAAGTTTTTGATACTGCTTTGATTTCCTTGTTGGTTATTGGTCTGTTCAGATTGTTTATTTCTTCCTGTTTCAGTCGTGGTAGTAGTAGTGGTAATAGGTAGTAGGAGTGCATATGGAAACTTTCCATCTATTTTTATTGCATCAGTCATTCAGAGTCATATATTTTCTGTCTTCACTTGTCTCTTCTCATTCTCTCTTAAACCACTCCCATAAAGGGTGCCTGGATGGCTCAGTGGATAAAGCCTCTCCCTTTGGCTAAGCTCATGATCTCAGGGTCCTGGGATGGAGCCCTACACCATGGAGCCTCTCTGCTCAGCAGGGAGCCTACTTTCCCACCCTTCCCACCTGCTTCTCTACCTATATGTGATCTTTGTCTGTCAAATAAATAAATAAATAAAATCTTAAAACAAACACATAAATAACAACAACAACAAAAACACTCCAATAAAGTATTTGTTTTCTTCAGTCTGCTGCTGATACTATGTGAATATCTGGCCCATCTCTAACCTCAACATAAGAAAATTTCATTTTCTTTTTTTTTTCTTCTCTCTTTTCTCTCTTTCTCTCCCTCCCTTCCTCCCTTTATTTCTTTCTTTCTCTCTCTCCCTCCCTCCCCCTCCTTCCTTCTTCCTTCCTTCCTTCTTTCCCTCCCCATTCCTTCATTTCTTTCTTTTTTTCTTTCTTTCTTTCTTTTCTTTTTAAAATTTTATTCATTTATTTGACAAAGATCACAAGTAGCCAGAGAGGCAGGCAGAGATAGAAAGGAGGAAACAGGCTCCTCACTGAGCAGAGAGCCTGATGTGGGGCTTGATCCCAGGACCCTGGGATCATGACCTGAGCTGAAGTCAGAGGCTTTAACCCACTGAGCCACCCAGGCACCCTCTTTCTTTCTTTCTTTCTTTCTTATGAGACACTTATGCCTTACCCTCTAAGCAAATTTCAAATATACAATATTATTAACTATCATCACTTTGCTATACATTAGATCTCCAAAATTTACTCATCTTGCATAACTGAAACTTTGTACCCCTGGATAAGATCTTTCAATTTCCCCCTTCTCCCAATGCCAACTAGACTCTTATTTCACACCATATACAAAATCAACCCAAAATGTATTAAAGACTTAAGCCCAAGACCTGGTACCATAAGTTTTGTGGAAGAACACTTTGACATTAGTTTGGGCAATATTTTTTTGTACATAACACCAAAAGCACAGTCAACAAAAGTAAAAATGGATAAGAAGGATTACATCTAACTAAAAAACATCTGCCCCCCTAAATCCCTGAATCGTATTATCTACGATTATCTCATCTTCAATATCTATTATCTATTATCTCATCTTCAATATATTAATTTGTTAAGCTGTTCAAACTAAATGTGTCTAAAAATTAATTCTTTGTTTCCACAAACCTCTAAATTCTATAGATCTCATATTCTCCCTCATCTTAGTAAAAATTTCTCCCTTCTTCCTATAGTTTAGGACAAAAATGCACAGAGTTACATTTTACTTTATTTGTCTCATCACTCTTCCCCACATCCAACACGTCAGTAAACTCTGTTGGCTTCACCTTCAAAATTTGTCAAAAATTCAATAGTTTCTTACATTTTTCCAATGGTAAATGCATTGTCAATTTTAGAGTATTTGGCCCCATTTTCTCTATACCATTTTCTAAATGCACACACTATTACAATTAGTGCTTTTGGAGGATGAATGCTTATCTTTTGTGCCACCTACTGGGTTTTCAAAGCATGCGTAAATTTATATGTGCTGCCTTAATCATACTTTATAATATCAGACTATCTCATATTAAGCTGTTAAGCAAAATAAAAAAGAAAAAAATATTAATTTGATTTTTTTGCCCTAAAAGGTAATTTATTATTTGGTGTGTCTATCATCAAGCAAGTTGAAAAATAATAACATATATGCAAACCTTCATCTTGATGCTTGCTCTTCTTTTTGTTTTGTTTTCAAATTAACTTTTATTTGACAATCTTACTTCCACATTCTGTTTCCCTCTCGTGTTTATGTTCTGTATTAATAGATAATTTTTGATTTGCCTTTCATAACCGACCACCTGGCCCTCCATGTACATTGGCATGATGAGGAATGCTGTTTATGATACTCATGCTGTGTGAATAACCTTGGGACCTTGGTTGTTTGAGGTATGTTATCTGGCCTCCTGGTCAGAAACTGCCCTTTTATTCTGAATGCAAGAGCTTCAAATCTTGCCTCAAGTCCCCTCTTGCTTCAGGCTGGGTGGAATTACTTACTTCCCAGTGGAATCTGGGAGGGGAGGCAGTCACACATAGACCAGCCTCCTTAAAAATATAGAAACATGGGGGGTGCCTGGATGGCTCAGTGGGTTGAGCCTCTGCCTTTGGCTCAGGTCATGATCTCAGGATCCTGGGATCGAGCGCCACATCGGGCTCTCTGCTCAGCAGGGAGCCTCCTTCCCTTCCTCACTCTCTGCCTGCCTCTCTGCCTACTTGTGATCTCTGTCAGATAAATAAATAAAATCTTTTAAAAAAATAGAAACATCTTAATATGGAAATGCAGCTCACTCCAAACTACACATAGGCAAACAAATGTTCAGTTTCAAGTCTTATTGTTGACCCTATATATATGGCCCTTATGGGGATGGTCAGTTGGAAGTCTCACCTGAGGAGAGGACACTCTGCAAAGGCCTCTCAGTTGGGACTCCAGCCTGGCTATTTCCATGGGACTTCCCCAGTTGATGAGGTTGGAGGCTGTAAGTACCTGATATGATGTAACTTTGCCTTGTTCTCATTTATTGTTTACTACTACCTTCATCTATGTATAGATTCTTTTCATTTACTGTCTCCATTAAGTTTCTATAATAATAAAATTTCCTTTCATTTTCAGAAATGAAACACAACTGTTGTGAATCTTTTATGCAAACAGTATATTTTCTATCTTTCTACATTCCTGAATTTCCACTTATCCATAGTGATTACATCAGTATGTATTTAAATCTGAATGTCTATTTTGCCACTTAAATGTATATTTTTAACAGTGAATCAGGCCTAAATTTGAATTGTAATCAAAGGCTGTGTTTATTTTTAATATTTAACCTCTGTGACTTCTTAATTAGCCACATAATCTGAATAACTTTCAGATCCCTTAAAATTACTTTTTTTTTAAAAGATTTTATTTATTTGAGAAAGAGAGGGAGAAAGCAGGGGAGAGGGAGAGGCAGACTTCCACTGAGCAGAGAGCCCAGTGCTGGCTCCCCAAGGACCCTGAGATCATGAATTTAGCTGAAGATAGTTGATTAACCAAATGAGTAACCCAAGCAACACTATTTTCTTCTTTTTTAACTTTATTTTTTCAGTGTTCCAAAATTCATTGTTTATGTACCACACCCAGTGCACCATGTAATACAAGCTCCTTAATACCCACCACCAGGCTTACCCAACACCCATCTCCTCCCCCTCAGTTTGTTTCTCAGAGTTCACAGTTTTTCATGGTTTGTCTCCCGCTCTGATCTCTCCTAACTCCCTACTCCTCTCCTCCCAATGTTCTCCATGTTATTCTTTATGCTCCAAAAATAAGTGAAACCATATGAAAATTGACTCTCTCTGCTTGACTTATTTCACTCAGAATAATCTCCTTCAGTTTTGTCCACGTTGATACAAAAGTGGGGTATTCATCCTTTCTGATGGAGACATTATACTCCATTGGATATATGAACGATTCTTTATCCATTCATCTGTTGAAGGGCATCTTGGCTCTGTCCACAGTTTGGTGACTATTGCCATTACTGCTATAAACAATGGGGTACAGATGGCCCTTCTTTTCACTTCATTTGTATCTTTGGGGTAAATACCCAGTAGTGCAATTGCAGGGTCATAAGTCATACCTCTATTTTTAATTTCTTAAGGAATCTCCACACTGTTTTCCAATGTGGCTGCACCAACTTGCATTCCTACCAACAGTGTAAGAGGTTTCCCCTTTTTCCACATCCTCTCCAACAATTGATTTTTATTGTCTTGTTAATTTTGGCCATTCTAACTGGTATAAGGTGGAATTTCCCTGATGGGCAATGATAATGAATATTTTTTCTTGGCATGTCTCCAACAGCAAAAATGAACTTTTGGTACTTCATCAAGATCAAAAGCTTCTGCACAACAAAGGAAACGGTCAACAAAACAAAGAGGCGACCCAGGGAATGGGAGAATATATTCACAAATGACACTACAGGCAAATGGCTGATATCCAAGATCTGTAAAGAACTCCTCAAACTCAACACTCAAAAAACAGATAATCACATCAAAAAATTGGCAGAAGACATGAACAGACACTTCTCCAAAGAAGACATACAAATGGCTAACAGACACATGAAAAAATGTTCAATCCTACTTTCTTACTTAAAATTTGGGTTTAAGATTTGATGTACTTGATAGATTTATTTTTTTTTTTTACATCAAGTTTAACCTATTACACTTCAGTCACTTAAAATTAATACACTTTAAGAGAATCTATTTTTAATATATTGAACATATAAATAGAGTTATATCTGAGATAGGATCTGCATGAAAAAAAAAAGTTTCAATGTTTATTGCACAACCTAAACAAGTCTCATCAAATCCAAGTTTTGGAGCAAATGGAAATATCAGAAGTGGAAACTACATGAAATAATTATGTGACACATGGGTGTGTGAATTGCATAAAATGTTATTTTTGTGGTCTGGATGGCTTAATACATCACTTTTGGAGAAACAGGTTTCTGAATTTCTATGGACTATACATTTGTATTCTGACATATTTAATACATATGCTAACCTAATATTATGTTATCATATTTGCGATTTGTCATTTCTTTTAGATAAAAATGAAATAACAACACAGGCAGGGCTAAACTGAGTGGCTAAACAACAAAATTTATTGACTGACAGTTATGGAGGCTAGACTTCCAAAATCAAGATGTCTGCAGGATTGGTTCCTTTTGTGTGTGGTGAGGGAGAATATGTTTTATGTCTTTCTTCTTCAGGTTTTTTGGCAACTTTGGGTTTTCTTGGCTTATTGTTGCATCACTGCATCTCTGCTTTCATGTTCAAATGATATCCTTCTTGTGTGTGAATGTCTGTATCTAAATTCTCCATTACTAGAAAGATGCCAGTAACATTGTTTTAGGGGCCCATCCTCTTCTGGTATGACCTCATCTTACTTAATTGCATCTGTGACAATGCAATTTTCGAATAAGGTCACATTCTCAGGTACTGGGGATTAGGACCTCAATGTGTGAATTTTAGAAGTGTACAGTTTGCATGGTTAGTTTTTTGTGCCTCCTGACTGGGTCACAGAGTGCCCAGGTATTTGGCTATGCAGTATTCTGGGTGTGTCTGAGATTTTTTCTAGATGAGATTAATATTTAGAAAGCAATGTGTGGGCCTAAATCCAATCCATTAAAATACAGAATGTATGAAGTGTTGAGTAGGAAAATAAAATGTCTCTTTTTGACGGTTTTTGTGTGGATCATCAGTGTTCTGCTACCTTCAGACTGAAACTAGAACTGGAACTTATACTATCAGAAATTTTGGTTATCAGTCCTTTGGATTAGACTAGAATATCACCATTGACATATCTGGGTACTTAGCTTTTTAACTATAGATACTGGGACCTATTAGACTCTATATAGCCATTTTTTAAAATAAGTAAATATGTGTTTGTGCATGCACACACATACACACCAAGCATACACAAATAATATCCTATTGGTTCTCTTTCTCTGGAGAACCCAGACCAATGCACATCTTATAACAAAATGTCATGTACATAACATTTTTCTTCATAGTTACAGTTTCCTGTTAAAATTAGTATAATCTGAAAGACCTTGTGCCAACAAAATAAATAAGTATGGTTAAGAACTCATTTAGGTATTTTGAATAAAGGAGAATCATAAAATTATGCTATGAGTTTTTGTTAGAACACAGTTTATTCCTCATGAAGTAACAGATGAGCCTCATAATTTGAGAAGATTTATGCTACTAATTGTGGAAGTTGGTGTTGAACATAAAAGAAATTATGCAATAAAAATGCTGAGTGAATAAGTTTGAAATAAATAACAGTTTCAAGTTAAATAATAGTTTTGTAAAATATTCTTAATTAGAAAGTCCAAAATTATTTTGTTTATAATAAGACACCAGGATAATGATTAGCAATTTTGGAAAAAGCTGTGGAAGAAATAAAACCAACTATATCATTTTTAAGTATCTATGACAAAATCTGTAAGGATATTTATACACAATAAAGTCTGTAAATAACTAAGTTATGTCAAGGTTTACATTTAATAGTTTTTAATTTTTTTCTTTTTATATTGAGGCAATACTTTATTGGATTATTTCCATGTCACATCAAAATGGTGGTTTTTTTTAAATACTTGCACAATGCATCATTATCCACATTAATTTTAGCTAATTTTTATTTGCACACATAGACTTCATGTGATTATTTACCATAATGGTCTTTCAGAATTAATTTTTCCTTTTATGCTGCCACAGTATAGTAGAAACAACTTTAGTTGACTCAATAAATACTAAGATCATTTTTATTGTTTTCTCAGGAGATATTTTGTGAATGTTGGCAGAAACTTTATGATTGTCTGATGCTTCCAGAGGTGATTAAATAACACTTGTTCTAATAAAGCTCCAAATTCATCATAGATTATTTTATCCAGGTTAATTGTGGAACCTTTTTACATTTACACAGTTTCCTAAATTTCCAATTTTTAAAACATTGCTTCATAACTGCAGCTAAATCAAAACTAATAAAGAAAAATCACATATAGTAATTATTTTTGGCACCATTGTTTCTAAAATTGTGTAAAACCTGGGAAGGCATTAAACAACAACAACAAAACAAGCCAGAGTGAGAGGTTTATTTATACACAATCACTTGCATGAAAAGCCTTTTTTTTGAGGAAGGTGAAAAACAAGTGGATAACAATGCCCCTTGCCAAGTGTTTGTCTTTACTGCTTTAATAAGAGTTATATTTTTGTCTGTTCATACCTTTAGTATTTTTAATTGTCTGTCAGTGTTATTTCCGTGCTTCTCAAGAATACACAGAACTGTCAGGCTCTCCTCTTTGAACTTAGAAATAAATTATTATTTCATAAAATAGAAAAATTCAATAAATTCAGAATACAAGAGTGTCTTCAGTAATTCTTCAGGAAAATGTTACATCGCTGCCACCCCATTACAGAAGTACACAAGGGGAAGAAATACACTGGTTGCTTTCAGGGGGAAACTATGAAAGCCATTGTAAGTATATAAATATTTTATGTAGTTCTCTGCTTCCTTATTCCCCTCTTTTTGTTGGAGTTAATTATGATGCTATGATGGCTTTGGCTCTTCTGTGACTATCCGCTCCTCAGTCCCAAATACATCTGTTGCAGATACTGTGGTTAATGTACTCAACTCTCATTTCCATAACCTTCTAGACTTTATTTAATTTAAAGATTATGCAACCTATACATGAATGTTCATAGCAGTTTTATTCATAATAGCTAAGAAGGAAAACAACCTGAGTGTCCTTCAATGGGTGAATGGTAAAACAACCTGTAGTATATTCATAACATGAAATGTTACCCACCAATATAGAAGAACAAACCATTGATACCTGCAATCACTGAGATGGATCACAAGATGCTATATGAAAAAAAAAAAAGACTTATCCCCAAAGGTTATCTACTGTGTGATTCCATTTAACTAACATTTTGAAATGACATAACTTAAGAAATGGAGAGCAAGTTAGTGGGTACCAAAGGTTATGAACAGGGTAGTGGTGGGTGTGGCCATAGCTATACAAGGGCATCAAAAGAGGTCCTTGTGGTGATGGAAATGTTCTGTGACATTGTATCAATGTCAGTATGCTGATTGCCTTGTTGTAGTATGGTTTCACAAGAGGCTATTTTGGTAAACTGTGAAGCATACAAAGGATTTCAAAATTTAAAAATTAATTAGAATTTGTCCTAAAAGTATTTTATTTCCCAAGCTATCTTACATTTTGAAATATTCATTTAATATGTTTCTGGTAAAGGGGTTGCAGGGAAAAGTTCCTAGACAAATTTCTTTTCCATTTTGGCCTTTTTTTGCTTTCTGTTTGCACCATGAAATGGCTTACCTTTCAACAACCAGAGCCACCTTCAAGGTAATAGGGCAAGAAAATAAGAGAGATATGATTTGTTAAAGTAAAGTGAATAAAATAAATCCGTTGTTGTTCATAATATGGCTGGTTTTGTTTGTTTTTTAAACTGTAGGCTTTGTTTTTATTCAGGAATGCGGAGATCCATAGATTAGCAGTTGATGGCCATTGAGAAGAAATTTCTGTGTTCACATTTCTCAAGGGAACATGTCAAGCCATGTCACGTAAGCGAAAAGGAGACACCAGAGTTAGTCAAGAATAGGAATTAATGGAAAACATGGGCAAGGGCCTTTACTGTGGTTTCCAAAGGAACAGGTGATGGAGAGAAAGTAGGTTTAAGATTGGCTAGTTTGAATAATTTGAGCAGGCTCTGGGGATAAGGATTTTCCCTAGTTGTCTGGCACAGCAAGGCCTCATATATCACAACATCAGACACATGGTGAATACAGTTTGTTTACTTTGTTGTTTTGTTTTGTTTTTGCATTGTTTTTAATAGCCAAATAGGATGTCCTTTTTTTTTTTTGACAATAGGAATAATAAAAGGAAATGATCTTTAATTGTGCTAACTTCCAGTAAAATTACATTCCAGATTGGTTTAGATTATTTGGATATAATAATATAATGGAATTATACTCCAGAGAATCTTGGATTATTATAACTAAATTATTCAGAAATACAATTATAACTAATAATTTAATGCTTTTTAAAAGTTCATAAATTAAAATTCATCTAACAAAATTCTGGAATTTTGGAAAATTCACTTCTAAGAGAATGCCGGGCTCAGTGCCCAGGTTTTCACATAATACAAAGAAATGGGAAAGTTCACTGAGAAAGATGTGACCATCCTTATTCAGTTGCTCATATGTTAGAATCTTATCTTGCCCTTGAATCCCTATAATAATCTTGGTTCATATCTTCATCAAAGGCATAGCATGTGTAGAAAATGATCAGAGCAGAGCAATTACATACGTCAAAGTTTGAAGAGGCTCTCTTATGTAAATATTATAATTAAGATACAAATAATTTGATCAGAAGATGACAAACAGTTTTGATAGTGCTTTGAAGATGTTCAATTAATTTTAAAATTATTTAAAGAAAAAAGAAGTACTATAAATGTGAGAGTTAAACCAGCAATATAATTATAATGATAACAAGAGGGTAACAACAACAGCAACATATATTACTAAATTTTAATGATTATTATAAATGCTACACTCAAGCTTCAAACACATTATCCTATTAACTCTGAATAACAATCCAGAGATATAGGCAGTACTGTCATCATATTCCAAGAGACAACATATAGACTAGAAGAGATATTAAAGTATCTAACAAGTTACCTAAGAACAAGTGTCTATATAAGATGTCTGATTATAATACTCATGTGGTTGTAATATGTTATTGAGGAAGTCAAAAGTAGTGGTTAATATATTTTTTATTTCTAACACATTACACTATATTTGTTGATGGCAAAGGAAAATAGCTTTCTTGTTCATTCTATTTTAGTATAGGTCTAGAATAGCATAGGTCTGGTACAAATGACAGGATTTTTAAAAGTATTTTATTAAAAAATTATTTTATTTATTTATGTGACAGACAGAGATCACAAGTAGGCAGAGAGGCAGACAGAGAGAGGAGGAAGCAGGCTCCCTGCTGAGCAGAGAGCCCAATGCGGGGCTCGATCCCAGGACCCTGAGATCATGACTGGAGCCAAAGGCAGAGGCTTAACCCACTAAGGCACCCAGGAATCCCAAATGACAGGATTTTGGTATGCATGTCTTAAAACTGGAAAAAGAATTTAAGTGTGAATATTTTTTAAATTCACATTTATTGAGGTATAACATGCAACAAATATAATTTACTATTTTTAGATATAAAATTCAGTGTAATTATATAGTTACCATTATAATTGAGATATAAAAAATTTCCAATATTCCTCCAAATTCCTTTATTATTTTTTTTATGTATTCCTTTCTTCTAATCCCAGCCCCTAAAAAGTACTGACTGATTTTTATCCCAGTGTTTGTTTTTTCTATAATGTCATATAAATTGAATCATACTAAGTAGCTGTTTGTGTCTGGCTTTTCCTACTTAGCATAATATTCTGAGTTTCAACCATGTTATTCATACTTTTCCTCTGAATAGGCCAGAGAAGCTGTGTTCCATTTGCAGGGGGGAAGCAAGAAAGTTAATCATTCTCTGAGTTTTTTTCTAGGCCTCGAATACCAGATAACACCTGAGAGCCAAGTCCCAAACATATTCTAGGACATTAGCTTCAAACAAACTTTGGCTGATGTTGCCATCAATACCCCTACCTTCAATAATTTATGGATTAACACCTATTGTTCCTCTGACCGCTGCCTTTGATGACACCCTACCCTGAAGTCCTAGAGGAACACTTACCCTAGACCCTCTTCTAAAATAAAACCCCAGCCACAAGCAACCATGAGACTCACTCTCCTTTCCTTTCTCAGTCTCCCAGACACTCCATCTGCTATTCTCTGTCACTTACATTATTCAGTAAACTCTGTTTCCACTTTCTTCGGCTTTATTTTGATTTCACCAATAAAGAGTAAGTCCTCAAAACTCTAGGGACCCAACCCAACCCCCATAAAAGTAGACCCTAAGTCTTCTCTCTCTCTCTCACTTCCCCTCTCTTCCTTATCATCACCTTTACCTTGAACTCATTGTTGTGACTCCAGATATGTTCTGTAATTTCTAGGTCCTGTACATAATAAACTTTCCTCCCCCCC
>ML101296.1:35286-59011 GCA_003697995.1 Taxidea taxus jeffersonii | reverse complement strand
ATATTTCCTTTTTAGGGATGCTGATGTAGATGGTATTGTATTTTTAATTTTAGATTCTAGGGGCACCTGGGTGGCTCAGTGGGTTAAGGCCTCTGCCTTCTGCTCAGGTCATGATCCCAGGGTCCTGGGATTGAGCCCCACATCGGGCTCTCTGCTCAGTGGGGAGCCTGCTTCCCCCTCTCTCTCTCTGCCTGCCTCTCTGCCTACTTGTGGTCCGTCAAATAAATAAATAAGATCTTTTAATTTCAGATTCCACTTCCTCTTTGTTAATCTGAAGAAAAGCAATTTACTTGCATTGTGCAACCTTGTTATATCCTACAACCTTGCTGTTACTATGTATTAGTTTCAGGAGTTTGTTGTTGTTGTTCTTTATTTTGGATTTTCTGCATAGATGATCATTTAATCTGTAAACAAAGTCAGCTTTATGTTTTCCTTCCCAATCTGTATAACCTTGATTTCCTTTTTCTTGCCTTATTGCGTTGTCAAGGACTTCTGGTATGATTTTGAAGATTTCTAGAGGGAACATCATTGCCTTGTTACTGATCTTAGTGGGAAAAGTTGGAATTTCTCACTATGCAGTGTTTTAGCTGTAGTTTTTTGTAGACAACATTTATTTATTTATTTATTTATTTATTTATTTATTGACTGACTGACTGACTGACTGACTGACAGAGTATGTGTGTGAGGGGTGGGGAGGGACAGAGGGAAAAATAGAGAATCTCGAGCAGACTCCAGGCCCAGCGTGGAGCCCAACATTGGGGCTCTACCTCATGACCCTGAGATCATGACCTGAACCAAAATCAAGAGCCAGATGCTCAGTTGACTGAGCCACTCAGGCACACCATAGGCAGCCTTTATTAAAGTTGAGACTCTTCCGCTATCTTATTAGTTTATTGAAAATTTTTATCATGAATGGGTATTGGATTTGTTAAATGCTTTTTCTGCACCTGTTGATATGATCATGTAATTCTTCTTTTTAGTCTGTTGATATGATGGATTATCTTAATAGAGTTTTGAATGTTGAACCACCCTTTCATACTTGGGACAAATCTCTCTTGGTCATGGTGTATAATTCTTTTTATATTCTTTAAGAATGCATTTGCTAATATTTTGTTGAAGATTTTTGCATCTGTGTTCATGAGAGAGATTGGTCTGTATTTTTCTTTTCTTGTAATATCTCTGTCTAGTTTTGGTATTAGGGTAATGCTGGTCTCACAGAATGAGTTAAGAAGTATTCCCTCTGCCTCTATCCTCTGAAAGACATTGCAGAGAATTGATATGGTTGTTTCCTTAAATATTTGGTAGAATTCACCCCTATCCTGTGAATCCACCCAGGCCTGCTGCTTTCTGTTTTAGAAGACTATTGATTATCGATTTGATAGAGGTCTGTTCAGATCATCTGTTTCTTCTGGTGTGCGTTTTGGCAGATGGTGTCTTTCAAGGAATTGGTCTTTTCGTCTACAGTTGTTTATAGTATTTTTCATTATCCTTTGAATTTCCGGGGGATCTGTAGTGATGTCCCCTCTTTCATTTCTGATATTAGTCTTTTGTGTCTTCTCTCTTTTTCTTAGTATCAGTTTTATTGATCTTTTTAAAGAACCAGCTTTTTGGTTTCATTGATATTCTTTATTGATTTCCTGTTTTCAATTTTGGTGATTTCTTCTCTAATTCTTATTATTTCTTCTGATTATTTTGTATTTATTTTACTCTTCTTTTTCTACATTCCTAAGACCCACTGCCTTTTTTTCATAGGCATTTACTATTAAGTCATGACCCATGCTGAAAGGAATGGTTCCAAATCTTCTAATACTGTAATCGACTCTAACATGAGTGGGTATATACTTCCTATATTATGTTGAAGTGTTAGTGTCTGCTTTCATGTTCAAAAACACTCAAGGTGATATTAGGTATTTCAAAAAAATTATTGGTATCCCTGAGCCAAAACCAAGTTTGTGCAGTATGGATGATACTTACAAGTTGTTGTTTTTCCCGATCTTCTTTAGGGGCAGAAATATTTATTTCTGAAGAAATGTACCCTCAGAGAACTAATAATGGGCAGGCATAATCCATCATGACCTATATAAGACTTTTCTTCTCTAAATAAACCATGTCTTTTAACTGTTAATATATAGCATCTATTTCTGTTGAATTTAGGAATCTATGAATTGAAATAGCAAAAAGAGCAATAGCCTGTAGTAATCAAGTAGCCTGGGTTCTAGAGTACCTGCTTAAGGGGTAAGGGTACAGAGATTGGATGGGCAGAGACTATTTACTACTCAACTGCTTAAGAAAGAAAGGCATATGGGGTACCTGGGTAGCTCAGGTGGCTCAGCATCTGACTTTGGATTTTTAGCTCCAGTCATGATCTTGGGGTAATGGGATTGAGCCCCGTGTTGGGCACTGTGCTCTTTGTGGCGCCTGCTTCTGCTTGATTTCCCTCTCTCCCTCTCCTTCTGCCTTTAACCCTCCTCTCCCTCTCTCAAAAAAAAAAAAAAAAAAGTATGTGGATTCAGTGACCTTAAAGGTGCCTTACAATCTAAATGTTCTGCGCCTGCATGTTCTTGTGTCTTCTAAGCTCCCATAGCAATCTGTATTTTTTTAAGTAATTAACTAGTATACTTGTAATTATTTATTCCATGTTGGTCGTCCCCACTGGGCAATAAACTCCATGAGGGCAGGAATCATGTCTGTTTATTCATTGCCAGGTACATGGAAGGCACTTAATATTTCTGGATGAATGAATGAAGGGTTTTCTACCATGCAGACATTCTTACTCTTTAAAGTACCAGAGGCCCATTGATACATTCATAGACTCATTAGACATTTACTGCTAGGCACAGACCCAGGTGGATTTTCCCTGACAAACACTAAACTACTTTCCCTGTGGATTTGCCTGTTCCCAGGTTTGGGCAAGTTATTTAACCTTTCTTTGCCTCGATTTTCTCATCACAAAGTGGGGACAGTAATACAATCAGGTTGTTGAAAGTGTTATATGGGAGCAGGAAAAGAGTTAATGTTTTTTTAAAGATTTTATTTATTTATTTGACAGAGATCACAAGTAGGCAGAGAGGCAGAAAGAGAGGAGGAAGCAGGCTCCCCGCTGAGCAGAGAGCCTGATGTGGGGTCAGTTCCAGGACCCTGAGACCATGACCTGAGTTAAAGGCAGAGGCCCAACCCACTGAGCCACCCAGGCGCCCCGAAAAGAGTTAATTTAAAGGCTTTAAAATTGTGTCTGAAACAGAGTAAATGCTATGTATTCGTTGTTGTTATGTTTTATTATGTTTAACATTATTGCGATCCTTATTTTGTTCCCTTTATAGCATAAGACTAAACACATGTCAGGCACATTCCTCGAATTTCCTAAGGCCCTACTGTTTGCCAGGCACTGTTTTAAGAGATGTCCAGTATGGATGAAAATAATACTGTCCCTGCTCTCAAGCCGTTCACAATCTCATGGAAGAGCTAGATAAATAGAGTATATACATATACAAATACATATATAAACATACATACATATATATATACACATATTTATTCCATATTGGTCTTCCCCACTGGGCAATAAACTCCGTGAAGGCAGGAATCCTGTCTGTATATTATATGTAAATATGTGCACATATATACATATATATATGTATATATGTATATAATAAAGTGGGGTTAGTGCTACTGGTTGTTATATGTAAATAATGAATCATGGAACACTACATCAAAAACTAATGATGTACTGTATGGTGACTAACATAACAACAAAAGTGGGGTTAGTGCTATATTAGAAGTAAATACAGTATGGTATAGGAGCAGAAAGGAAGGAGAAATTCACATTGAATGACTGCATTGTGCTTCACATTTATCTCATTTAATTATCAGGCCAGCTCTATGAGTTGGGAGATTCTTAGTCACACTATTATGGATGTAGAAACTAATGGTCAGTGTTAAATAACTTGCCCACAGTCAGGTAGATAATAAATAGTTGCTGGGATTTAAACCTGAATCTGACCAGTTTGCAAAAACTGCTTGTACTATTTCTGATGCTTAGAAAAAGAATTTGTTGCTATTTCTCTGAAATTTATAAGTGCTGCAAAGCAAAAACTGTGTTTTTGGCTGAAAGGACTTGAGATGCAGTACATATTTTGAAAAAATTCAACATCTAAAATTCAACATTCTATTGCTCCCATTATCTGCTCTGACAAGAGAAAACTTGATTACTGGGAAGGCTGTAGATGTGGCCCCAACTTTGGGCAGGATGGGCTGTGCCCCATTTGACTTTGTCCATTGTCCCACGAGGCTCCTGACTGGTACTACTTCTCTAGGCAGCAAGGCTCCTTTGTATGGGCAGGGACCTTGGGACTTGAATGAAGAGTTAATGCAGAGCTTTCTGTGAATGAGAAGTGTTCCTGGGATTAGCTATGACCTCCTAGCAGCAGATACTTTGGCATTTGGCTTCAATTCCCACCTCCCCTTTGAGGTTCCATTGGATCTGCTGGTCACAGAACATCTTCCATTGAATCCAGCATTTTGTTTCTGGTTTCGTTGGCATAATCATACTGCCCTTTTGGTTCATCTCATGAATGGGCTAGCACTGTGGTTATTTCCCACAAAATAGCTAAGCTGGGAGGGCCTTAAAAAAGCCTAATTAACCCCTGCTCGTATTGCAGAGCAAGAAAGCTGAGACCCAATAAAGGGAAGATATTTACCCAGGTTCTACAGATTTTGTGGCAGAGGTAAGACCAAGACTCTAATGTCTTAACTCCAGGCCAGTTCCCCGCCCCACCCTCACTAGATTCTGCTACCTTCTGTTTTCTCACATAGAATCATAACCTCTTATGGCAGAGATCATGCTTTTTGCACTTTTATATTCCTAGGAGAGCCCACGTTAACTAGGTATACTCAGATTTGTTATTATCTGATTTTACATATGGAGAATGTGTTGCCTAGTGGGAAGAAATAGTTAGGCCTTTCATGAGGATCTTGGCTAGGAGTCAGTGGAGCTGGGATTCTAACTCAGATATTCTGAGCCCAAGTTGTGCTGTCTTTTTTCTAGTAAACAATAACCAGATTGGTATGCTTTTGACAGGGGAAAAATGATCCAGACAGAGAGCCACGCCCCAGAGGCAGTGAGTGTTGGAGAGAAGCAACTAGACTGATGTGGCCAGAGCACAGGTTGGATTAAGGGAATTGGGAGGAAGGCAGCAAGAAACACTGAGAAAAAAAGGTGGAAAAGGTTTGGAGCTGAAGGGACAGATCATTTTATTTATTTATTTGTGTATTTGTCTTTTAGTTTCTAAGTCATTTTATTCAGAATTTTGTGTTTCCTGAATCAATAAGTACTATACAAAACAATGTAAAAATGGCTGTCATTTTTCTCTCCTCTGTTCTCCCCACCTGGGGGCAATCCCCTGGGCCACTTAACTCAGGGGTTCTCCTGATTTAGTTCAGCAAATGAGATTGAGTGACATTATAGCCGCTTGAATAGGACAGATCACTTCAATATGTGCATTCATTCATTCATTCATTCATTTATTTATTTTTAAAAGATTCTATTCACTTATTTGACAGAGATCACAAGTAGGCAGAGAGGCAGGCAGAGAGAGAGAGAGAGGAGGAAGCAGGCTCCCAGCTAAGCAGAGAGCCCAATGCGGGGCTCGTTCCCAGGACCCTGAGACCATGATCTGAGCCGAAGGCAGAGGCTTTAACCCACTGAGCCACCCAGGCGCCCCTGATATGTGCTTTTTAAAGAAAGCCTCCTAGAGTTGGGAGCTGGGCATGAAGGATGATTAGGGTTTGAATTTACAGGGATGGCACAGGATTTGTGGAGAAACGTGTACATATACCTCTCTTCCTCTTCAAAGTTGGAAAGCCAAGCCCCTGTGTAATTTGCCTAGAGCATTGTTGAGGAGAAGGTACTTCTAGAGAGTGGAGGTTGGGGCTAGGTTTTAGAAAGCACAGAATTCTAGATTTGAGGATTTAATTTTTATTTCCATCAGTATCACTGTAGATGTGTGTGCTCCCTCTACAATGATGAGCTGTGGGAACCCTGGACAGTAGCTGGGTAATGAACTCTGCCTTATTACTCTTTATAAACTGGGACTTTGTTTTAGACATTTCACTTTAGATGAAATCACTGTATGCAGCTCTGGCTGTTCTTGAGCAGCCTCAAAGGTCCACGACCTGTTGTAATTCATGATTTTCCTGAGGTGAGCATTTGAAAAGCATTTGATGAGGTAGTGGTGGGTGAGAGTGATTTACTTAGCTAAGGAATGTCTCCTACTTGCAGTTAGTAAGTACATAACTTACTATACATATATGAATTTGAGAATTCCTACATACATACATAAATTTGGGAATTCTTTTTTTTAAGTTTCTTTTTTATTTATTTATTTGATAGACAGAGATCACAAATAGGCAGAGAGGCAGAGAGAGAGAGGAGGAAACAGGCTGCCCTCAGAGCAGAGAGCCCGATGCGGGGCTTGATCCCACGACCCTGGGATCATGACCTGAGCCGAAGGCAGCGGCTTCAACCCACTGAGCCACCCAGTGCCCCAAATTTGGGAATTCTTAAACTATTTTGAGATTTCTCCACAAATGACAAGGGTGGTTTTTTTTTTAATATTTTATTTCTTTATTTGACAGAGATCACAAGCAGGCAGAGAGGCAGGCAGAGAGAGAGAAGGGAAGCAGGCTCCCTGACGAGCAGAGAGCCCGATTCAGGGCTTGATCCCAGGACCCTGGGATCATGACCTGAGCCGAAGGCAGCGGCTTTAACCCACTGAGCCACCCAGGCGCCCCACAAATGACAAGGTTTTTAATATATTCCCTTCCTACATTTTATACTTAAGTCCATAATCAGCCTAGTCTTGTGTTCTGATCCCAGCTCCACTTCTTGACTTGACTGTGTGACCATTGATAAGCCTCTTTCCTTTAGTTCTTGCATCCATAGTAAAACTGATGCTGAGCTGAATAACCTCCAAAGGCTGTTAAGGTTCTGATATTTTAGGACTCTGTGTAGAACACAGATAAGCCTTTTCTTTGACACTCTTCATATACACAGATCATAAAGCACTAAAACATAATTATAGTGACTGTACACTTATTGGCTTGGCTTATTCAACACATGCACATGAAACATTGGTAATCATGCTGCACTGGCTTTTTGAGTAGTTTTGTTGTGTCCTGTTCTTTTTATGTCCCTGCTGCCTTCATATTTTGGCTGTGCCTTCTGTCATTCTGCAGAGCGGGTCACAGACCCAAAGACACCACCATGTTCTAGTAGTATCTGGGGGGAAATAAAACCCAAAAACCACATTTTAAATTGAACCAGCTGCTTCAATTTAACCTGGCCTTCCTGGCAGCTACAAATTACCAATTTCTGTGCAAACAGTCTGCAGAGCCAGAAGGAGGAGAAATGGCAATTTTGTCCTAACTTGATGGGAAAACCTCAAGCCTCACCTTTTCTGTCAGTTGCAAGTGTATAGCTTGCATTTCCACTCCTGCTTTACTGTTGTATTAAAGATTTGTGGAAGGAGGCCAAAAATGCAAAAAAGAGAACTATAGGAAACCATATTTACAAAATGTGATTTAAGACAACTGCCTTTGGACATTTTTCTCCTCATTTTTGTTAATTTGCTCGATAGTTATGGATATGAATAATTATCATTAGGCATTCCAGACATTTCATAGCACTTAGAGTTTAGAGCCTTCCCCGCCCCTTATATAACACACCTTTCTAAACAACCTGGAGATGATGCTTACTATGAGTGTTTGCTTTTTATTGAATACTTACTGTGTGCCTGACACTGTGCTGAATCCTTTACATGTATTATTTCACTTAACTCTTATATCAGCTATAAAAGTAGTGTTATCACCATTTGAAACAGATGAAGACACCAAGACCCAAAGAGGTTAAGTAAGGTGCCCAAGATCACACAGTTAATATGTGATGGAGCTCTGATTGGAATTAACCTAGTAGTTCCTGGCTGGATAGCCAGTTCTGTTAACTTCTGTGAGATGGCATTGTATGCGTCTTTACTTACAGATGAACAAGCTGACTAGAGAGGTTGTAACTTGCCAGTAATCATATGATAGATATGTAGTAGATGTAGGATCTGAATTTTGATTATTTGATTTAGAGCTCATGTTGCAACTGGTTTTTACTTATTTTTATTTTCAACTGTTTTATAATATATATATGTATATACATATATACACATATGCATATATGACGTACATATATGTATACATATATACACATATATTTTATGTGTGTATATATGGGTATATATGTATATACATATATACACATATGCTTATATACATATATGTATATGTGTGTATATACATATACACACATATATTTTATATGTGTGTGTGTATATATGTATATACATATATATATTTTATATATATATTTTAAGAGAGAGAGGGTGGAGGGAGGGACAGAGGGAGAGGGAGAGAGAATCTTTTTTTTTCACATTTGGACAATTCTTTTTTCTTTTTTTTAATTTTTAAATTTTTAAATAAACATATAATGTATTATTAGCCCCAGGGTACAGGTCTGTGAATCGCCAGGTTTATGTACTTTACAGCACTCACCATAGCACATACCCTCCCCAATGTCCCCCCAGCCACCCTCAGTTTGTTTTGTGACATTAAAAGTCTCTTTTTGTTTGTCTCCCTCCCGATCCCATATTGTTTCATTTATTCTTTTCCTACCCCCCAACACCCCCCCACCCCGTTGCATCTCCACTTCCTCATGTCAGGGAGATCTTATGAGAGTTGTCTTTCTCCAAATGACTTATTTCGCTAAGCATAATACCCTCTAGTTCCATCCATGTCATCGCAAATGGCAAGATTTCATTTCTTTTGATGGCTGCATAGTATTCCATTGTATATATATACCGCATCTTCTTTATCCATTCATCTGTTGGTGAACATCTAGGTTCTTTCCGTGGTTTGGCTCTTGTGGACATTGCTGCTATAAACATTCGGGTGCATGTGCCCCTTCGGATCAGTACGTTTGTATCTTTAGGATAAATACCCAGTAGTGCAATTGCTGGGTCGTAAGGTAGCTCTGTTTTCAACTTTTTGAGGAACCTCCATGCTGCTTTCCAGAATGGTTGCACCAGCTTGCATTCCCACCAACAGTGAGGAGGGTTCCCCTTTGAGAGAGAGAATCTTAAGCAGGCTCCACGCCCTGCACCTGAGCCCAGTGTGGGGCTTGATCTCACAACCCTGAGATAATGACCTGAGCCAAAATCAAGAGTTGGGTGCTTAACTGATAGAGCCAAGCAGGCACCCCTTATTTTTGTATTTTAATAAGATGAACCACTTCATGTTCTTTTAGATTAGTCTTGGTATAGATTATAAATAAATTACAAAAAGGTCTTATTGAGGATGCAAAGAAAAATAAGGTGTTAGGTCTATTCTCAGGGAACTAATGGTTGGTTGTAAGGAAAAGTCTAGATAGAACTAGACTAGAACTAGAAGTGCTCCCACTTATTTAGTAAGTGGAGGGAAACTCCCTAAATGAGCTCAGGCTATGAGTCATTTAAAGGAGAGAAGTAGAAATGTGTGCTACAATTTAATAGGGAGAGTTTTATTGTTGTTGCTTTGGGAAGGATTTTTAAGTATAGAATTTGATAATTAAAGATCCACAACCCTCTTAAGTGTGATTAGAAAAAAAACAAAACTGGGCACCTGGGTGGCTCAGTCAGTTAAGGGACTGACTCTTGGTTTCAACTCAGGTCATGATCTCCTGGTTCTGGGATCCAGCCTTGTGTCGGTCTCTGTGCTCAGCATGGAGTCTGCTTCAGATTCTCTCTCTCTGCCCCTCCCCCTGCCTGTGTGCACGCACACACACACTGTCTCTCCTGCCCTTTCTCTCTGTCTCTCTCAAATAAATAAACCTAAAAAAAAAAAAGAATAAAAACAAAACTACAGAATTCTGGAGCCGAGTTTTGTTTTTAGTAGGAACAGAGTTCTGAAATGTTTGTATATATGAGTGGGGTCATTTAGTATATTTGTGTTTTCTATGCCTTGCTTACATAAATGTTAATTGAATGAATGAATTTTGGGTCTGACTGTGAAGGTTTAGAGGTACTGTGTCATTACTATGACATAATGTATTATAAAGAGCTAAAAATGGAACCTTTATTTATTTATTTATTTATTTTAAGATTATTTATTTATTTATTTGTTAGCGAGAGAGAGAGAGAGAGAGAGAGAGAGAGAGAGAGAGAGAGAGAAAGCGCGCGCGCGCGCGAGAGCGAGCGAGCGAGCACAGGCAGACAGAGTGGCAGGCAGAGGCAGAGGGAGAAGCAGGCTTCCCGCGGAGCAAGGAGCCCGATGTGGGACTTGATCCTAGGACGCTGGGATCATGACCTGAGCCGAAGGCAGCTGCTTAACCAACTGAGCCACCCAGACGTCCCAAAATGGAACCTTTAAAAAATGGAACCTTTAAATTTTTAAATTTAAAAATGGAACCTTTAAACCTTTAAAGAACCTTTAAACCTCTAGTCTAACCTCTACTTCTAACTGATGAAGGGCCTGGGGCTCAGGAAGCAGAAGTGACTTCTAGTAAGTTGTAGAGGACTGGGATCCACTGCTTCTGGCAGCAATAATGATTTTCTGTAATAAATTGCCAGTGTTTTCACAAAGATTTCGTGAGCATAGCTAGAACGTAAAGAGAAAATATTCTTTTTTTTTAAAAAATATTTTATTTATTTATTTGACGGACAGAGATCACAAGTAGGCAGAGAGGCAGGCAGAGAGAGAGAAAGAAGCATGTTCCCCATGGAGCAGAGAGCCCAATGTGGGGCTCGATCCCACGACCCTGCGATCATGACCTGAGCCAAAGGCAGAGGCTTTAACCCACTGAGCCACCCAGGTGCCCCCAGAGAAAATACTCTTGAAAGTATTTTGAATCACCGACTTCTTTACAGGTAAAGTGAGGACATGGAGCTTTGGGTTTTTTCTCAGTTCTATAGGTCTTGTGTACCAAGTTTAGATTACAGAGTTTCAGTAGGTTAAACCAAACTTTTGATCATCATTTTCCCACACATCTAGCAGTTGTTTTTTTTTTTTCCCTCAAAGGCCTGGCTGGAAGCAGTGGCCTTTATCTCTGATGTATAATTTACCTCTCCTTCCTGGTGTTTGAGGCTTGTTGGTCTTGATAAATGCTTGTTTTCTATGCACAGCCTGTAGTTAACTTGGGGAGCTCCCGGTGTGGAGCTGTTCAGGAAGCGGTGGGTGAGAGTACATGTGAAGTGGGCAGGGTGGGTTAATGGCCTGTGCCCATGAGCAATGCATTAACTCAAAGAGCTTGTCTAGTCTGAATGAATTTGTAAATCTCATAGCCAGAAGGGGAAAGTGATGTGGAAAGGATGCATTGCTATTGTTTCACAGAAAGGAATAGAGGTCAAACAGGGCCCAGTAGTGGAGAAGGAATTAGAGTCCATCAGTTCTGAATTTGACTCTAGGCTCAGTCATTTATAAGCCATGTGATCTTGGATGCCTTCCTTAGTCTGAAGCTCTGTTCTCCCATCTATAAAATGGTGTTGGTACTACTAAGCACCTCACAGGGGGATTAAATTCTTCCTGAGATACCTGCATGGCATGTTTTCTTCCTTTTAGGTGTTTTCTCAGGTATCACCCTCTCAGTGAGGCTTCCCTAACTATCCTTTTAATAATTGTAACCCCTATCCTGGCACTCCTTGTTCCCTTACCCTGCTTTATTTTTCTGCCATATCTCTAATTGGTCATATTTTTCGCTATTTGTTAATCTTCTTGCTCCCCACTCATAATAATAATAATAACAAAATATATCAGTAATAGTAACAGCTAGTTCTTACATGTTGGGTACTGTTCTAAGCACTTGACCTATGTTAACTAATTTAATCCTTATAGAAATCTTATTAGGTGGTAGTACTATTGTCATCTCCATATTACAGATTAAAAATTGAGGCATGAGGACACTAAGTGATTTTTAAAGAACATGTAGCTGGTTTCTAGTCATTATCTGAACCCAAGCTCTCTGGCTTCAGTCCTTGCTTTTAACCATAATACTGTACTACCTCATTAGAACCTAAGCTTCTTGAGGACAGGGGTGTTTGTCTTTTTATTCAGTGCTGTTTCCTTAGCACCTAGAGGAGTACTTGGTACATAGTAAGCAATGACTATTTTTGAATGAATGAATGAATATACTTTGATAATAAGTGAGAAAAAAAGTTAAAATGGAGTTATTTTATTTACTGTTGCCCCTCTTTATCTTCTAGGATCCTAACAATTACTCTAGTCCTGTGCTCTTTAGTATGGTTGCTAACTGCCACATGTCAAGTGTTCAGTTGCCACATGTGGCTAAAAGCTCCTATGTTGAACATTGTAGATGTAGAACACTCTTACTGTAGAATGTTCAGTTTGGATAGTGCTTCTCTAGTACCTCCAGGGTGCCCAGAGAGCAAAGAGAGTGAGGCCTGAGCTAGTGATGAGAAAGGAGGGGGGCGGGGTGGCTAATGGAGGGCCTCAGATGCTGAAATAAAGTTTGGCCTTTATTTTTGAACCAGTGGTTTCTGAATTTGACCATCTATCAGAAATATCTAGGGGAGGGACGCCTGGGTGGCTCAGTTGGTTAAGCAGCTGCCTTCGGCTCAGGTCATGATCCCAGCGTCCTGGGATCGAGTCCCACGTCGGGCTCCTTGCTTGGCAGGGAGCCTGCTTCTCCCTCTGCCTCTGCCTGCCTCTCTGTCTGCCTGTGCTTGCTCGCTCTCTCTCTCTAACTAATAAATAAATAAAATCTTAAAAAAAAAAAAAAGAAATATCTAGGGGAAGCTTATTTAGCATTCTGATTCTCGGGTGGTCTGAATTAGTAGTTTTGGTGTGGGACCTCAAAGTGTGTGTGTGTGTGTGTGTGTAGAGGGTAACTTAACTATTTTTAAGTGTGCAGTACAGTAGCGTTAACTATATGTACCTTGTACAACAGATCTCTAGTACTTTGCCTTTTGCATAACTGAAACTATACCCATTAAATAGCAGCTCCATAGCCCTCAAAGCCCCTGGCAACTACCATTCTACTTTCTAAGAGTTTGATTCTTTAGATACTAAATATAAATAGAATTTATATTATCTGTCTTTTTGTATCTGGCTTATTTTACTTAGCATAATATCCTCAAGATTATCCATGTTGTAGCATATGACAGGATTTTTTTCTTTTTTAAGACTTAATAACATATTGCATATATACACCCCATTTTATTTATCCATTCATCTGTCAGTAGACATTTAGGTTGCTTCTCCCTCTTGGCTGTTGTGAATAATGCTGCAGTAAACATGGTTATGCAAATATCTCTGCAATATCCTGGTTTTAGTTCTTTTGGATCTAGACCCAGAAGTGGAATTGCTGGATCATATAATAATTCTATTTTTAACTTTTTGAGGAACTTCCATACTGTTTCCCATAGCAGCTGTACCATTTTACATTCTTACAAACAGTGCACAAGGGTTCCATTTTCTCTGCATCTTTGCCAACCCTGGTTATTTTCTGTTTTTTTTTTTTTGTTGTTGTTGTTTTTTAATAGCAGCCATCCTAACAGATGTGAGGTGGTATCTCATTGTGGTTTTAATTTGCACTTCCCTGATAATTAGTGATGTTGAGCATCTTTTCATATGAGGATTGGCCATTTGTGTATCTTCTTTGGAGAAATGTCTATTCAGGTTTCTTGCCAATTTTTAAATCAAATTATTTGTAGAGCTGTTTTAAATAAGTACCCCGGGTAATTCTGATGGAGGGTGGTAGTGAGTGGGCCAGCAGCTGTGATGGAGAGTGAGGGTACTTGGCTCACTCAAGCTACATTATTCTCAATTGGATTATTCTTGGCATCACACGCTGTCTCCAATTTGATTTTTTGTTATGTCTATACCATTAAGCCTCAAATTAGACAGGTGCTTCCCTGGGTAGAAACTTTGCTATGTCCTGAAATTACCCTGTCTTCCATTTCCTGAGCCTTTAGCTTCTAATACAATCTCTTTCCTTTTCATCAGGCATGATTTTTCAGGGTTGGTACTGCTGGGCAGGAATCTCTCCATTGCTCCTATCTTCCATTCCCATACCCCTCCTCCCCCACACCAAATTTCTTTAGCTTCATCACAACAAAACTCTTCCTGATCCTGCACCCAGGCCTGTAGTCCAGGGCTTCCTGGGGCCTTTGCATCAAACAGTGATGGTTCTATCTTGTTTTTATGAGCCTGTCTTTCCTGAGACAAAGGACTTGGCCTGATACTCCACAGAGTCTCAACTATTTGGAATACAGCAGTTCCTGATTGAGTCTCAGACCTCCCATTGCAAGGGCCTAGTAGTCTTTGAACTAAACATTAAGCAGAGGAGATTGCTTTTGCTTCAGGTAGAAAAATAGCCTAATTGCCATTCTTCTGGTTTGGGGAATCTAGAAGCCTGAGATCCAGTCCTTAATCTGTTACTGACTTGTTGTGTAACTTTGAGGAAGTCACTCAGTCTCTGTTTTCTCTGTAGCAAAATGAAGGGCTTGAATTAAATGTTCAAGGTCCTGCCAAGCTCCTATACTCTTACTTAGGTCCTTTTCTGTTAATTAAACTGTGAGTACTGGTGTGCTTGGCTTTGTGTGTTATTGGGAACTACATAGCTTAACAACATAGCGTCTCCTTTCACAAAGCTCAGAGCCCAGGAGAGAAACACTTATGTGAACAACCAGGTCTAATTTGAAGCAGGTCTAGAATGGGACTATCACCAGGAATGTTTGAACAGAACACAGTGATTAGTTCTAGCTGGAAGGATCTATGAAGCTTCAAGTAGGAGAGAGTGTTTAAGCCTTTGGTGCTCTCTTCACTTCTGTTATTCTTTCTTTTCCCCATCCCCATGAGTCCCCAGGCCCTTTCCCTTCTTAAAATTTGCCACAGTTTTCATGGCAAATCATTACTCTTTAAAAAACAAGCAAACAAACAAACAAACAAACTAAACCCATAATCATAGAAATCCTTTCCTCCCTTGTCTAAACTCTTGCAGTAGTTATATAGGTGTACAGGTTCCATGTAAAATTCCTTTAGCCTTTCTTTTGTATAAATTGGAACTAAGAGTTCAAGTGGCTTCTCTCATTTTGTCTGCCATCAGGATTTTAGGCTTTGAGTGTTTAGGTCTCATTTTTGCTGCTACACTATGAACTCCATAAGGACAAACAATAGATCTTATTCTTTCATCATCTATACCTCTTCCAAGAGATTTACATAACAAATAACCCAGTGTAGAGAGTCATTAGATGTGTGCTTATTTCAAACAGAGTCTCTTGACTGATATGGATATCATACTTGGTTATTTATTCCAGATGTGCTGTTACTAAGTGATAAATTTAAACAGGTAACGCAGTTGGTTTTTGGTTAATCTGATCCTTCATTCTTGCTTCAAGCTTCTTCTTAGCTCTAAGAGTGAACATTATGGCATGAACTAAAGAACATGGTTCAGAGTGTGAGAAATCAGGGTAAAATCTAGGCGAGTTTGTAAGTAGAGGGTAATCCCAGCTCATTCTACACTGAATTATTAGATGACTGCAGAAATTCCTTGAAAAGTAAAAAATTGATCTTTTAATTTTTTTTTGGCTTTTAGCATTTTTAATTAACAAACATTCACAAAGTAATTCTTGTGTGCTAAGTCCTGTGTTAGAGGAATAGAAAGAAGAGTAAGATATGGCCTTTGCTCTCCAAAAACATTATATGCTAATTTGGCAGGCAAGTATGAACACAAAGGAATAAAATGAAGTAGACAAAGGGAGTGAGGAGGGAAAAGGAATTGGGCAAAATGCTTGAATTTGGGATTTGCCAGATAATGGGATTCAATTTGGGAACTTGGCTTGCCTTCTGAGGGTCCCATTTATGAGGTCTTTTCTTAGAGTACACCTGGGGTGAAGGATCTGCATCCCACATAAAATATGAAATTGAAGAGAGAGTCAGTGTTCAAACTGTTATCATTTTTGTGTAATAACACTGTCGCACAGGAGAAAGAATAGGGAACTTGAGTTCACATCTCTGGTCTGTCACTGAAAGGGTATGCATCCTTGAGCATGTTGCATAGTATTGCTGAACGATTAGTTTTGTTTAAAAAAAATGAGAGAATAAATGCCTCACATAATTGTTCAGTTCAGTTTGATAAACATTTATGGGAGTCTACTCAGTGCTAGCTGGATTCTGAGGTTGCAGAAGTGAAAGGACAGTTTCCCAGGAACTCTTAATTTAGTGGGAAGAATTGTGTCATGTGAGAGTGTGAAATAGAAGCCATTTAAGAGGATCCCTTGAAAAAATGCTATATAAACATGAAGGCTTCCACCACGGATGACAGATTCATAGGGCTGCTTCCCACTAGAACAATATTACTGTAAGTAATGTCTGATCATATCTCCTTTCCTTTTTTGGAACGGGTGTGTGTGTGTGTTTTATCAGTCCTGAAAGTTCAGGATTGCTAAAAGGAGTAAGTATAATAACATCAGTCAGGTCGTCTGGAATTAACATCTGACACACAGTAGGCAATGACTAATGGAAGCTTTCATTATTCTTAATCTGTGTGTCATCTGAGTTTCAGAACAAGGGGAATCTCTCAAATTAACTGCCATATTCTGGGCACTGTTCTAGGCATTAGGGGTACAACAATGAACAAAACAGGTGCAAACATTTAGCATCAGGGAGCTTACATTTTTTGGGGGGAAGACAAATAACAAGATAAAAGTTAACAAGATAAAAGTTAACAAGATTGGGACACCTGGGTGGCTCAGTTGGTTAAGCGGCTGCCTTCGGCTCAGGTCATGATCCCAGCGTCCTGGGATCGAGTCCCACATCGGGCTCCTTGCTCCGCGGGGAGCCTGCTTCTCCCTCTGCATCTGCCTCTGCCTGCCTCTCTGTCTGCCTGTGCTTGCTCTCTCTCTCTCTCTATAACAAATAAATAAAAATTAAAAAAAAAATTAAAAAAAAGTTAACAAGATTAAAATATTAAGTGTGGTAGACAAGTGGGAAGGAAGAAAAATCAAAGAATGGAGAACTGTAGTGAAGGTTTGAACTTTTATTTATTTATTTACTTTTAAAGATTTTTTACTAGAGAGCATATACACACAAGCAGGGGGAATGAGCAGAGGGAGAGGGAGAAGCAGGCTCCCTGCTGAGCAGGGACCCACCCCCACAACATGGGGCTCCATCCCAGGACCCCACAATCATGACCCGAGCTGAAGGCAGATGCCCAACTGACTGAGCCACTCAGGTGGTTCCATGTTTCAATTTTTAAATAAAGAGCCAAAGAAGGCCTCACGTGAGAATGTGACTTTTGATTAAGACCTGAAGAAGATGAGAGAATGAATTGGAGGAAAAGGGAACAAGTGCCAAGGCTCTAAAGCCAGACCTGGTATGTTTCAAGAACTAGCAGAGGGCCAGGGTGGCTGAAATGAAGTGGTCAAAGGGGAGAGTAATAGAAGAGGTCAGAAGATTGTGATGGGAACAGATCTTGTTGGGTCTTCTAGATCTTAGGAATGACTAGCTTTTCCATGGAGTAAGATGGGAAGTCACTGATGGGAAGAGTTACCTGATACAGTTTTTTTCGTATGTTTTCATAGACTCATTCTGACTATTGAGAATAGATGGAAAAACGGATAGATCCCAATGCAGGGAGACCAGTTAGGAGGCAGTTACATCAATCCTGGTGAGAGACATTGGTGGCTTAAATTAAGGTGGTGGAAGTGGGAGTAGTGAGAATTGATTTTTCAGGTAGAACTGAAAAAGATTTGCTGTTGGACTGGCTGTGAGGTTAAGAAAAAGAGAAGTGAAGAGTGACTACAAAATTTTGACATTTGCACTTAAAAGGATGGATTTGCCCTTGACTGAACTGGGAAAAGACTTCAGGGAAACAAATTTCAGGGGAGAGGGTGAGAGAATATAAAAGTATAGATGGTATTTGCATTCATGAGATTAGATGAAGTGACCTTGATCATGCATAGAGTTAAAAAAGAGAAGAGGCCCAAGACTTGAGCCTAGGTCACCATGAAGTTTAGATACTGAGAATAAGCTGCTAGAATAATGGGGAAAAAAACCGAAAACAAAACCACCAAAACTCAGTGAGTATATGACTGGAAGGCAAATGAAGAGAGTGTTTAAATGAGGGGAGAAAATGATCCACTGGGTCACATTCTGCTAACATATCAAGGAAGGTGGTGGAGGTGACTGATAAGAACAGCAGTTGTGGTGTTATGGTGGGAATGAAAATCTGATAGATATGGGTTCAAAAGAATGAGAGAAAAGATGAGAGAAAGCAAATGCAAATAGTTCTTTCTAGAAGCTTTGTAGTGAAGGGAAGTAGAGAAATAGATTGGTAGCTGGCCTGTTAGATGAAATAAAGAAAGGGTTTTTGTTATTGTTTTAGGCAAGACAAAAGGAGCAGGTGCTAGTAGGAATAATCCTGAAGAAAGGGGAAAATCTGATAATGTGGGAGAAAGAGGAGGGAAATAACCAGAGTAATGTCATTTGTGTTTGGTGAAGGGATAGAATCTGATGTATCTATGGAGGGTTGGAGAGGTCTTGGTCTCCATGGTAATAGGGAAGAAGTTAGAGTGTATGTGCAGAGATGCAGTTTGGTAGGTAAATGTAGAAGCGTGTGAAAGTTCTCTTTTGGATGATTGATTTTGTTCAGACAAATAAGAAAAATCACTAGATGACAGAATAACTCCCAAGGTAAGGAGCAAAGAAAGCATGAGATAGTTAGGATTATAAATAGTCTTGGCAAATACAGGATGATTATCTATTTTGAGCCTACATGAAAATGATGATCATAAGTTTAAAGTTTAACTTTAATGAACAGAGTCATGTATGTTTTCTTCCTCCTAAGATCTGTGCCAATGTAGGCAGAAAGTAGATGATGAATTTCATTTAACCAGGGCTGTGTCTTAACCAAATTAGTGTTAATACAAGTGATAGAGGGCCAATGGAGTGATTATAAAAATTGACCAAGGAATTTAAACCAGCCAGGATTAGGAGGGAAGTGAGGATGTGAGGAAGGTGATAGAAATTAAATGCAGGTAGGATCAGTAGATTAAATGTCCTGATAAGCTGAAGGATTGTTAAAATTGGAGTAACTATAGTGAGTGAACTCGAAAGATAAGAGATACTGATTGGAGAATGAGAAATTTGGAATTGAGATTATAGAAGATAGACAGTTGTTGGTATTGATAAGGTCAAAAGTATAACCATGGGAATGAGAGGCTGAAACTCAATGTGGAATTCAAGATAACAGAGAAGAGGAGGTCAAGTAACAGGGAGGGCAATATGCTGTAACTACTATTTATATAGTTATTGAAATTACCAGGACTTATGGCAAGATTGGTATTGGAGAGAATAACAGTTTACTAGGAACCACAATCTTTAAGGCATAAGTGGAAATAACGGCTACAAGTTCAAGCTCAGTGGTAGATGGTGAGTGAGAGAAAAAACAGCCCCATTTGCCAGGGCTGCTGAAGATACATCTTCAGAGACTGCCACATTTTACTTAGAGAAAGAAGGCAAGGGAGACATTAACAGAAGAGATTGACGATACAGAGATTTGCTGACCTTGAGATCCAAAGGGTACAGTGGAAAAGGTCAGGAAGGGAGAGAGATGAAGGTTAGAAAATACAATGTACAGAGCCTCCTAGGAGTAAAGTCTGGGAGATGATGAACGGCCTGGGGTTCCTGGTGGTGGGGGTGGGTGCAGCAGCTAATGACATTCCCAATTGAGATGGAGGTGGTCTTTTCTAATTGTTTGTAGTAACATTATTCACATTGGTCTTCCAATGACATTTGGAATAAGATATGATTTTGCTGGGTAAAAAAAAAAAAATTCCATGTGGATAATATAAATTTATTTGCAAATATTAAAAACATACTACTTTGGAATAAGAAACATTTACATATGTATTATAAAGACCAGACAGATGCACACTTATTCTCCTGCAAGAAGATATGTTTGGGGATACCAAAGCAGATCAGTATCTTGTTCTTAATTTCTTTATTCAAACATTGATACAACTTTGTCTTTTTTACTAAGTCATTTTGCTTTCTAAGGGACATGCTGGAATTTGTTTCCAGGGAAGCAGGTTGCTTCATCTGAATGATCTATTCAGGAATTAGTTGTTTCAGATTACAAATCAATTTAGAAATCCCAGTGGCACTTGAGAGAAGAAAAAATCCTGCAGTGAGCTTTTGATTTTATCTTGAAAAGCTAATAAGTGGTGGTCAGACTTATAGTTTGTGATCACCTTTATCTGAAACAGGAAGTCTGGTATGTTTTGAAACCATTGTTTTTATGCTATAGCATAGATAAACCTTGACAACATTATGCTAAGTGAAATAAGCCAGTCATAAGGGATATGTATGATTCCTCTTAAAAGAGATTCCTGGAATAGTTAAATTCATAGAGATAGAAAGTATAATATGGGGAGGAGAAAAGGGGGAGTTAGTCTTTAATAAGTACAGAGTTTCAATTGGGCAAGATGAAAAAGTTCTGGAGATGGATGGTGGTAATAGTTGCACAACACTGTACAGGTACTTTATGCCTCAGAACTGTATACTTAAAATGGTAAATTTTATGATATCTACTTTAGGACCATAAACAAAAAAAGCTCCTGTGTTTTGAGTGTCTAGTGCCTACAAAGCTGCTTGTCTAAACTTAATTGACCATTCTTATATTGAATTACAAATAATGAACCCGTTTTTCCCAATATCTTATGTTTCTGTGCTACTCTATAGTTAAGTAAATGTTTCATATCTGATTCAGAACGTCCTTGAGAAGTAGGTAGATGGAAATAGATAAGGAAACAGATTCTAAGAGACTTGCTACTGTTAGGTCAGAGACAGAGGTCAGTGCCTAGTTCAACATGGTCTAGTTCCAGAACCTCCAAAGCCATAAATGAGGGGGTTTAAAACTTAAAAGTGGGGGGCTTTCTCTGAAGCAATATGGTTCCCTCAGCAGAGAGTCCATCCCTTTATTAGAGCTCAGAGGCAGAACAGTTGAGATCTACATTCCTAACTTGCACATTCTGCCTGGTTTGTATCCAGATCTTCAGCAAAAGTAAGGACAAAGTAAGGAGACTGATCACAGCATCTGTAGTTGGATTGATTAAATTCTGTATGCCCATCTCTCTCTCTCTCTCTCTTTTTTTTTTTTTTACCCATAAAGGGAATTAGTTTTTTGAATATGCATAATATGATAGGATCAGAAGTAAATAAGGAGATTAACAGTGAAGGGGAAAATAAGGAAAGCAGAGTAAATGAAGCCAAGGTAAATTTAGTACCAAAAATTCCTACTTTTGCTAAGTTATCTCTGCCTCTAATAGCTAAAGAAAATAGAGCTCTTCTTAAACAATAGATGGTGTTAGTGGTTGCCACAATAAACTTGATAGTAGGCTCTATGTCTGGTTTATTTCTAGTTAAGGTGTACCTGGCACCAGTAATTGGCTCAGACTGAATACTTACTATGGACTTGATAAATGAATAAGAAATTATTGCTTTTTTTTTTTAAAGATTTTATTTATTTGACAGAGATCACAAGTAGGCAGAGAGGCAGGCAGACAGAGAGGAAGAAGCAGGCTCCCCTGCTGAGCAGAGAGCCCGATGTGGGGCTCGATCCCAGGACCCTGGGATCATGACCTGAGCCGAAGGCAGAGGCCTTAACCCATTGAGCCACCCAGGCGCCCCAGAAATTATTGCTTTTTTAAGGATCTCATGTAAAACTTGGACAATGGATAGTCATCTTGATGTTCAGCAAATACTAGATACTTGAGGTATATACTTGCTCCTGTGCTGGCTCTTTGGAAAATAAAGACATGCATAAATTATGGTTTTTATCCTCAAGGAGTATTTTTTTTTTAATCTGTTAGAGAGAGAGAGCGAGCACCGGCAGACAGAGTGGCAGGCAGAGGGAGAAGCAGGCTCCCTGCTGAGCAAGGAGCCCAATGTGGGACTCGATCCCAGGACGCCGGGATCATGACCTGAGCCAAAGGCAGCCGATTAACCAACTGAGCCACCCAGGCATCCCCTCGAGGAGTATTTTTAAAAAGCTGATGATACAAAGTACTGTGAGGATATAAAATGCTTTGTGTAGATTGTGGGCGCTCAGAGGAGAGAGTTCATCATAGGCCAGGCTGTTCAGTTTCCCCACTGGTAAAAATGAAATAATAATACCTACTTCACAGGGTTGTTGTGAAAATTAAAAGGAGTTGGGGCGCCTGGGTGGCTCAGTGGGTTAAGCCTCTGCCTTCGGCTCAGGTCATGATCTCAGGGTCCTGGGATTGAACCCTGCATCGGGCTCTCTGCTCAGCAGGGAGCCTGCTTCCTCCTCTCTCTCTGCCTGCCTCTCTGCCTACTTGTGATCTCTCTCTGTCAAATGAATGAAATATTTAAAAAAATAATAATAAAAGGAGTTAACATAAAGCCCTAAGAAATATTCCTGGCTCATAGGAAGCATTCCATAAATTTTAGCTAATAATATATTTAGGGAAGACATCCAGGAGAAGGGGGTACATGGATTTAGGTTCTTTAGGTCCCTGTGCTTGTCTCTCCCAAAGCATGTGGGTGTCCTTATCTGTCCTTATATTTCCCTTCTCTGCTAGCTCCAAGGCCCTTCAGGGCATGTACCATAATAGTGTTGGTACTGGGCCTGGTATAATATAAATACCCATTGAAGGTTTGTTGACAGAAGGAAGAAAGCAAGCAAGCATATTGGGAGCCAAGCAGGCTTGCTCCTTTAGCAACTGAGAATGTTCTAAAGACACGCTTTCTAGGAGCCCTACTTGGCTCTGAATTATATCTGACAGCATATTCTGTTGTCCTGTTATTCTTCCTCCATATTCCTTCATTACTGCCTTTATACCCTTGTTGGACTGCTGCTGACTTCTAAGCAAATGAACTAATGGTTGGTGGGTAGTTAGTTCATAGCAGTCATCATTTAGATCATATTGATTCCCGTTGTTCATTGGATGTCTTTGTCTCTCCTTGTTCAAAAGTGAAAGCCCTCTAGGTGCACCTGGGTGGCTCGGTTGGTTACAAGTCATGATCCCAGGGTCCTGGGATCGAGCCCTGTATTGGGGTTCCTGCTCAGCAGGAAGTCTGCTTTTACCTCTCCTCCCTTTGCCTCTCCCCCGCCCCCACTGCTCATGCTCTTTCTCTCTCTCTCACAGATAAATAAAATCTTAAAAAAAAAAAAAAAAAGAATGCCATCTTTCAGTGCTTACCTGGAAACCCCTTACTTTCCCCTCATTGAGCCCTGCATACAGAAAGTTTCTAAATCCCATCAGCTATGATTGAAAATAATTCCCGTGTTCCTTCTTTCTTTTCTATTTCCATTCTTTCTTTCTAGTGGAAACCTTGTTTCTTTTCTGCCAGTTCATCCTCCCTCTTCTCATTAAATATGTCACTTTGTTACTTTAGTCTTTTGTGGCTCCCTATCCATCTTCACAGCAGTTCTTTAGATTAAATAGTAGTATGTCCATGTTATAGATGAGGAGATAATTGCCTTCTTATAGCAGATAGCCTCAAGGTGAAATTAATACTCCTCCTAGGGACACCTGGGTGGCTCAGTGGGTTAAAGCCTCTGCCTTCGGCTCGGATCATGATCCCAGGGTCCTGGGATCGAGCCCCACATCGGGTTCTCTGCTCGGCAGGGAGCCTGCTTCCTCCTCTCTCTCTGCCTGCCTCTCTGCAT
>ML101296.1:0-35186 GCA_003697995.1 Taxidea taxus jeffersonii | reverse complement strand
CAGTGGGTTAAAGCCTCTGCCTTCGGCTCGGATCATGATCCCAGGGTCCTGGGATCGAGCCCCACATCGGGTTCTCTGCTCGGCAGGGAGCCTGCTTCCTCCTCTCTCTCTGCCTGCCTCTCTGCCTACTTGTGAGCTCTTTCTCTGTCAAATAAATAAATAAAATCTTAAAAAAAAAATACTACTCCTAGTCTTCTGAGGCTCTCTAATTACCCTTTTAAAACCTTAGACCCAGGAAGAGGACAGTCCAAAGTCCTGGGTGTCTTACAGACATTGTGGGTCCAAGCCATTGAAAACTGCAAGTGATGAGGATGTTTCCCTAGATGCAGTGGAGATAAAGTCACCATTCCTTGAGTATTTATATGTTCTCTGGCAAAACATTTATTGGCTCATTTTATCCTCCCTAAAATCCTGGGATGTAATTAGCACTAGTATTTCCACTCTATGCAAGAGGAAACTGAAATTAAGTTTGCTATCCAAGGCTTCACAGGTGCCATGACTTAAAAACCTATGTCTTGGGGCACTTGGGTGGCTCAATGGGTTGAGCCTCTGCCTTCGGCACAGGTCATGATCTCAGGGTCCTGGAATTGAGCCCCGCATCGGGCTTTCTGCTCAGCATGGAGCCTGCTTCCCCCTCTCTCTGCCTGCCTCTCTGCCTACTTGTGATATTTCTCTGTCAAATAAATAAAATCTTAAAAGAAAACAACAGCAAAAGAAACAAACCTATGTTCTTAACCATTATGTGAAGTTTCCAGGTAGCATTTTGCACATGTTGCTTCCCTAGGAAAGATGACAACTTTATGTGCTATAAACTTACTGTTGAGAATTGCTGATCTGATGGGCTTCATTGATTTGCTGCAGAGAACTAACATATTCTGGTAGAGTACTTGGAATAGGTTCTTCAGTGAATACCTTCATTTCTTTATATTTCCTTAGTATCCTGTGTCTCATGACAGATCAATCCAAAATGCTACCTAAGACTTATGACCAGTAAAAGGGGAAAAGGAGCTTTACTGGGATTATGTTTTCATACAGCTAACTTGTTTGTTTGTCTTCCTGTCTAATTGTCTGTTCTTCTGTGCATCCAGAGGATGATCCAGTCTAAAGTTAGAGACCTGGGTTTTGTTAAGACCCCAGTCTGTGATCCTGACTCGCCATGCATTTCTGGGGTAGTTCCTTCCCTTCTCTGTGCCTCAGTTCTTTTCTTCTACGATAAAGTAAATAAAGGGGGTGCCTGGTGGCTCAGTGGGTTAAGCCTCTGCTTTCAGCTCGGGTCATGATCTCAGGGTTCTGGGATCAAGCCCCACATTGAGCTCTCTGCTCAGTGGAGAGCCTGCCTCCTCCTCTCTCTCTGCCTGCCTCTCTGTCTACTTGTGATCTCTCTCTCCATCAAATAAATAAATAAAATCTTTTAAAAAAAGTAAATAAAGGTATTAGATGGCATGACTGTAGACCTCTTTCATCCAGCTCTCTGCAGCTGGATGTGATAGGCAATATGGCAGTTGTACTTTTGAAAAGTAACACTGATACTTTTATCCTATATTACAGGCCTTTTCTAAGAAGATAAAATCTGGTGCATATATATATATATACACATATATATGTATATATATATTTGCATTGCAAATCTAGTCTCTTGTAAGTAACCATTAAAGAGGGGCTCTGAGTATGCTAGTTTATAGCCTCTCCAGAAATGCCTGATGACTGTTTCTTGTAGCTGGGGATGTTATATAGCAAGTCTGCATCTAGCAATCCATTTCTAGCATTTCAATCCATTTGCTTCAGAGGTGTGTAATAATTTAAGGTCATTGTATTATATGATTGTGAAACTGTGGTAGGCAATCAATTTGTTCAGCAAATAGTTTCCAAGCACATACTGTGTGCCTGACTTTGTGCTAGGGAGTAGGAATGAAACTCTGACAAGACTAATCTCTTTCATGGGCTTGGCAGGAGTTGGGAGTGTGATATAATTATGTTAGAGTGTGATAAATACTGCAGAAGCTTCCCAGTGAAGGTAGCATCTAATAGAGCCTGGAAAAGAAGAGTAGGGATGATCCAGATTAAGAGATAGGGTAGATTAGGGAGAACCCCTGAATGATGGAGAAGGGTGGTCTTTCAGGCACAGAGAACAGCATGTGGAAAGACTCAGGGGCAAGACAGTATGGCATGTTCAGGGGAACTCAAAGAAGATAAAATCTGCTGGATTATAAAGCGTGAGGGCAGGAAAAAGCTATGTTGAAATTACAGCCATTTTAGGTATCACATCTGGATTGTGAAATAGCATGATGTCATAGAAAGGACTGTACTTGGAATCTGAAGACCCAGATTTTAGTCCCTGGCTTTCCATTGGCTATCTATGGGATATTGAACAAATTATTTAACTTCCCTGATTCTGTTTATCTGCAAAATGGTAATTGTTAACTCTTGTACCATCCTTTTAAGCTATAAAACTGCTATACTACGAAAGCTTTTTTAAATCCTTGCTCTGTTTTAAATGCTTTGTGTTAATATAGCACTTTTTTTTTAATATAGCACTTTTTTAATGGTAACTCTTCTTTTTTTTTTTTTTAAGATTTTATTTATTTATTAGTTAGAGAAAGAGAGAGGGCGAGCACAGGCAGACAGAGAGGCAGGCAGAGGCAGAAGCGGGCTCCCTGCCGAGCAAGGAGCCCAATGTGGGACTTGATCCCAGGACGCTGGGATCATGACCTGAGCCGAAGGCAGCCGCTTAACCAACTGAGCCACCCAGGCGTCCGTTAATGGTAACTCTTATATACAACTCTTTCCCCACTAAGAACAGCTCTTTTAAGAGCAGAGAATGACACAAGGTGAGTCCCAAGTACATGTGAGGTTTAATGAATAATTGGATTCTATATTAAGGGAGATTCCCTCTGAAATTTGTTAGCTCTTAAAAAAAATCCTTGAGAAGAAATTTTGTATTATTTGTAAGCATTCGACTTGAGAGAAAATTTTGTTGTGTTTTTGATTAGCAAAAAAGCCATTTTCTGAAAGCAATTTCAAATGGGCTGAATGCTCTGGTGGTTAGAATGTGACATTTTGCAGATGAGCATATCATTTACAGGCAGGCACAAGAGGTGGTTATTGAGGTTTTGCATGAAAAGATCTTTTTGTTAACTGTGGAAACCTTTATGTTATTGAGATCCTGTTGGCAGATCCTAGAAATCAGAGTTCTCCATTTCACCTTTAAATTGAAACATTTTCTGAGATGAGATGATATATACAGAACTGTAAAATATGGAAATCTGGTGTGCAGTTTGATTACATTTGGCAGACAGTATAAAGAAGTAGACAGCTGCTATAAAAACTGGCCTTCCTTGTATACCGTCATAGTGGTAGAATTAAGAAAAAAAATCCACTAAAACTGAGTTTTCTTAAATTTGTTAGGTAAGAATTCAAGAAACGGTTTCTTTTTATTTACCCGTTAATTCATTCATCTTGGCTAGTCAGCAAATACTTAGCACTCTGCTTTATACCAGGACCTTTCCTAGAAATTTAGTACTGAGTAAAACAGATATGGTCCCTTGACCTCATGGTGCTTCAGATGTAGCAGGAAGAAAAGAATTGGGCAATCAAATTACAGCTGGAATGAGTATTTATAATAGAGAAGTTCAGAGAGCTCTGGGATCATAAAATGCCCTGTAGCCATGTCTAACCTGGCTTTCTGAGATTCTTCATAGGAACTGTGTAGGTAATTGAGAAATGGGTCCAGAATGATAATATCCCTGCCATGTTTTCCCTCAGATTCTATGCTTCAACCTTTCAGAACTGCTCAGCATTCTCTGTGCCTTGCTTTTTCATGGCATAGCCTCATGAAATTTATTTCATGAATGAAATGAAAGAAAGGGAAGTCCTTTCCTTCCCCTTCTCCTTCTGTAGACTTCCTGTCATCATTCAAAACAGATCAAATAACACATTCTTTAGAAATCTTCAGTATTTCTCTCCCAATTAAATAGGATTAGGTTTGGTTATGACATTCTGAATTAACAGTGGTTTGGAAATACAGGGTTTTTATTCTCTCGTATAAAAGAAGTACAGAGGTAGGTAGTCCAGGCCTGACCTGGTTGTTCCATGAAATCATCAAGGATCTGGGGTCTCTCTACCATCTTTGATTTGAGACTTCCATTCACAAGGTTACTTCATGTAAAAGAAAGCTGCTGAGTTCCAATCATGATGTCCTAATTCTACTAGCAATAATCGTGCCTCGGATAAACCTCATTGGCTACAATACTGCCACTGCGAAAAGCTATCATGTCCTAATTCTAAATAGCAAGAAGGAAAGAGGGGAGAAACAGGGCACCTCTGCCAGACAACACTGTTCTCTTAAGTAGCCTTTAACAGAAGACCTACACAATATTTCAGTAATATCTTACTGAGCAGGACTAATCACATAACCACACTTAATACAAGATGGGCTGGGAATTAGAATCCTTTAACTGAGTGTTTTGCCACCTAGTGGTAATCATACTGTTCCTTCCCTGACCACCACCCTTTAGTTAGTTGTTCTTTAAATTTTCAGCACTCAGTACTATATTGCTATTGTCAATTTCCATGTCTCTTTCTTTCTCTTATAAATACCACAGGGGTAGAAATTGTGTCCTGTTATCTCTGAATTTGTAATACTTTGCACAAAGCCTGGCACAGGAGGAATCTTCATGTATATAAAAGGAAGGTTTTGAACTAAATGACAACTTTTAGCTTATAAAAGATCTGGAATTATTTCTTGAATCACCAGTTCATATTATTAAACAGCTTTACATATGATAAATGTCACCCTTAAATTAAGCCTATAAATTCATTGTGTTTTAGTAAATTTACAGAGTTATGCAACTATCACCAAAATCCAAGTAAAGACCATTTTTATTACCACAAAGAGATCTCTTGGTTCCATGTGCTGTCAGTCCCCATTCCTACTCCAAGTCCCAGATGACCAAATATCTACTGTCTGCTTCTGTAATTTTGCCTTTCCTGAACAAATAGACTCATACAGTATATGGTCTTTTGCTCTTGCTGCTTTTACTTGGCATAGTATTTTCAAGGTTAATTCATGTTGTGATATGTATCATTGGTTCCTTTTTATTGCTGATATTGTTGAAATTTTTATTAAATTTTATAGGTTACTTTCTTTGTTTTGGCGATTAAATATATCTTATTACAAATTATTGTATTTATTATAATCTACATGCAGTCTACTTCAAATTCAAGCTAAATTAATTTCAGTAAGATACAGAAGGTTTGGGGTGCCTGGGTGGCTCAGTTGTTGGGCGTCTGCCTTCGGCTTGGGTCATGATCCCAGGGATCGAGGCCCGCATTGGGCTCCCTGCTGGGCGGGGAGTCTGCTTCCCCCTCTCCCACTCCCCCTGCTTATATTCCCTCTCTTGCTGTCTCTCTGTCCAATAAACAAATAAAGTCTTTATTAAAAAAAGATACAGAAAGTTTATTCCAATATAACTCCATTCCCCCTCTCCTGTACTTGGGCTCTTATTTTTTGTTTTTGTTTTTTTAAAAAATATTTTATTTATTAATTTGGAGAGGGAGAGAGAAGGGGGAGGGGCAGAGAGAGAGGGAGAAGGAATCTTGGGCAGACTCCATACTGAGCATGGAACCAGACATGGGACTCAATCCCACAACCTTGAGATAATGGCATGAGCCAAAACCATAAGTTGGACACTTAGCCGACTGAGTCATCAGGCACCCCTGGACTCTTGTTTTTATATAAATTAAATGTTTATGTATTATATGACCAACAATATGGTTTTAGAGTTATTTTATATAGCTGTCTTTTAAAACTACTAAGAGAAAAAGAAAAATATTTATACTTTTATATTCACCTACATAATCACCTTTATTGGTGCTCTTTATTTCTTCACGTGGATTTGAATTACTCTCTGGTACCATTTCCTTTCAGCCTGATAGCTGTAGGTATTTCCCTCCCCAACGCCAGTATTTCATTAGTATTTTTTGAAAGGTGGGTATTACCATTGAACTATCTCAGTCATTACTGATGTGGGAATGTCTTTATTTTTGCCTTCAGTTTTGAATGATAGCTTTGCTGGGGTTATAAATTTTTTTTAAGGAGGATATTTTATTTTATTTATTTTTTTAAAAGATTTTATTTATTTATTTGACAGACAGAGATCACAAGTAGTCAGAGAGGCAGGCAGAGAGAGAGGAGGAAGCAGGCCCCATGCAGAGCAAAGAACCCGATGTGGGGCTCGATCCCTCAGGATCATGACCTGAGCCGAAGGCAGAGACCTTAACCCACTGAGCCACCCAGGCGCCCCTATTTTTTATTTCAATTTTTTTTTTAGTAAAGTTTACTTACAGTGTTATATTCATTCTAAGTGTACAGCTTAGTGATGTGATATGTTTATACATTATGCTGTGTTTACAATTATAGCTGCTGTTTGTCCACTTACATTGCTCTAACTTACTCATTCCATAACTGGAGGCCTGTATCTCCCTCTGCTCTTCACTCCTTTTGCCCCAACCCTAACCCCTCCCCTCTGGAAACCAATCAGTTTGTTCTCTGTATTTATAGTTCTGATTCTGCTTTTTGTTTTTTCATTTTTTTATAGATTCCATTATGAATGGAATTAAATGGTATTTGTCTTTCTCATTCTTACTTATTTCACTTAGCATAATAGCCTCCAGGTGCATCCTTGTTGTCTCAAATGGTATGATGCCATCCTTTTTTATGGCTGTGTAATGTTCCATTGTTTATATTCCATTGTTTATATGTCTATATATTTTCCTTGTGCATTTGTCTCTTTTTTTCTTTTAAAGATTTGTATTTATTTATTTATTTATTAGAGAGAGAGAGCGCGAGCTCAGGCAGACAGAGTGGTAGGCAGAGGCAGAGGGAGAAGCAGGCTCCCTGCCGAGCAAGGAGCCCGATGTGGGACTCCATCCCAGGATGCTGGGATCATGACCTGAGCCGAAAGCAGCCGCTTAACCAACTGAGCCACCCAGGCGTCCCTGCATTTGTCTCTTGAAGGACACTTAGGTTGTTTCCATGTCTTGGCTATTGTAAATAATGCTGCAATAAGCATAGTGGTGCATGTATCTTTTTGAGTTTGTGTACTCATTTTTTCTGAGTAAATACCCTATGGTGGAATTATTGATTTAATTTTTTGAGGAACCTCCAATACTGTTTTCCAAGGAGGCTGTACTAATTTACATTTCCACCAACAGTGCACAGGGCTTCCTTTTCCTCCGTGTTCTTACTTTGTTGTTTTTTATCTTCTTGATTTTAGTTATTCTAACAGGCATGAGATAATATCTCATTGTGTTTTTGATTTGCATTTCCCTGATAATGAGTGATATTGAGTATCTTTTCATGTCTGTTGGCCATCTGTATGTCTTCTTTGGAAAAATGTCTGTTGAGCTCCTTTGCCCTTTTTAAAATCAGTTTTTGTGGTGGTGGTGGTGGTGGTTTTTGGGGGTTGTTTTTGTATTGATGTTGAGTTATGTAAGTTCTTTATATATTTTGGATTATCAGATATATCATTTGCAAGTATCTTCTCCCATTAAGTAGGTTGTCTTTTTGTTTTGTTGATGACTTCCTTCACTGTGCAAAAGCTTTTCATTTTGTTGTAGTCCCAGTATTTTTGCTTTTGTTTCCTTTGCCTTAGGAGACACATCTGAAAAAATATAGCTATGGCTGATGTTAGAGAAATTGTTGCCTTTGTTCTCTTCTAGGATTTTTATGGTTTCAGGTCTCATGCTTAGGTCTTTATTCCATTTTGAGTTTATTTTTGTGTATAGTATAAGGAAATGGTTCAGTTTCATTCTTTTACATGTAGCTGTCCAGTTTTCCCAGCAGCATTTTTTTTTAAGATTTTATTTATTTATTTGACAGAGAGAGAGAGAGAGAAGGAAGCAGCCTCCCTGCCGAGCAGAGAGCCAGATGCAGGGCTCGATCCCAAGACCCTGGATCCCAGGAGCCGAAAGCAGAGGCTTTAACCCACTGAGCCACCCAGGCCCCCCACCCAGCAGCATTTATTGAAATGACTTTCTCCCATTGTGTATTCTGGTCTCCTTTGTCATAGATTAATTGACCATATAAATGTGGGTTTATTTCTGGGGTCTCTATTCTGTTCCATTGCTCTGTGTGTCTGTTTTTCGTGCTAATACCATACTGTTTTGATTACTAAAGCTCTGTATATATCTTGAAATCTGGAATTGTGATATCTCCAGCTTTGTTCTTTCTCGGGATTGATTTGGCTGTGCAGGCTCTTCTGTCATTCCACAGGGGTTACACATCTTGGTTAAGATATTTGCTTTTTTTCTTTCAGCACATTTTATGTATCATTCCTCTGCCTCTAGCTTCCCATTATTTCTGATGAGAAGTGAGCTGTTAATCTTGTTGTTCCCTTTTATCTGATAAATTGTTTTCTCTTGCCACTTCTAAAAACTTCTGTTTGGCTTTCTGCAGTTTTTACTGTGATGTGTACAGGTATGGATGTTTTTTGTTTAGCCAACTTGGGGTTCATTATTTAGATATGTAGTTTAATGTTTGTTTTTAAAATCAAATTTGGGAAGCTTTTGGTCATTATATCCTCAAATATTTTTTCTGCTCATATTTTTCTTTCCTCTTTCTGAAACTCCCATTACTTGTATGTTGGTTTGAGTTTCCCACAGGTCACTATATTTTATTTTTGTTTTTCAGATTGTGTAATCTATATTGATCTGTCTTTGAGTTGGATGATTTTTTCCTTCTGTCAGTTCAGATTTGTTGTTGAGTCTATCTTGAATATTTCATTTCAGAATACAATTTCCATTTGGTTCTTTTTATAATTTCTGTATATTGATATTCTCTATTTGAATTATCACCATTCTTCCATTTAATTCTTTAAATATGGTTTCCTTTTTGGAAATCATTAAATATGGTTTCCATTCTTTTTTCCCACTATTTATAATACCCATTTCAAAATATTTCTCTGCTGATCCCAACATCTGGGTCCCCTTGAGTTAGTATTTATAATTATCTTTTTCTTTTTTCTTGGTAAGTGGGCACTTTTCATTGTTGCTTCGGATGATTCATGATTTTTTGTTTGTTGAAAACTACATGTTGTATTTATTTTTAATTTAATTTATTTATTTTTATTAACATATAATGTATTATCTGTTTCAGGGATACAGGTCTGTGAGTCATCAGTCTTAAACAATTCACAGCACTCACCATAGCACATACCCTCCTCAGTGTCCATGGCCCAGCCACCCCACCCCTCCTACTGCCCTCCCCTCCAGCAACCCTCAGTTTGTTTCCTGAGATTAAGACTCTCTTAATGGCTTGTCTCCCTCTCCGGTTTCATCTTATTTCATTTTTCCCTCCCTTCCTCTATGATCCTCTGTTTAGTTTCTCAAATTCGATGTGTCAGTGAGATCATATGATAATTGTCTTCTTCTGACTTACTTCACTTAGCATAATAACCTCTAGTTCTACCCACGTTGTTGCAAATGGCAAGATTTCAAATTTTTGTTGGCTGCATAATATTCCTGTGTGTGTGTGTGTGTGTGTGTGTACACCACATCTTCATTATTCATTCATCTGTTGATGTCTAGGCTCTTTCCATAGTTTGGCTGTTGTGGACGTTGCTGCTATAAACATTGGGGTGCACATGCCCCTTTCGATCACTACATTTGTATCTTTGAGGTAAACACCCAGTAGTGCAATTGCTGGGTCGTAGGGTAGCTCTGTTTTCAACTTTTTTTTTTAAGATTTTATTTATTTATTTGACAGAAAGATCACAAGTAGGCAGAGGCAGGCAGAGAGAGGGGGGGAAGCAGGCTTGCTGTTGAGCAGATAGCCCAATGCGGGGCTCGATCCCAGGATCCTGAGATCATAACTTGAGCTGAAGGCAGAGGCTTAACCCACTGAGCCACCCAGGCATCCCTCTATTTTCAGCTTTTTGAGGAACTTCCACACTGTTTTTCAGAGTGGCGGTACCAGCTTGCATTCCTATCAGCAGTCTAGGAGGATTCCCCTTTCTCTGCATCCTCTCCAACAGCTGTCATTTCCTGACTTGTCAATTTAAGCCATTCTGACTGGTGTGAGCTGGTATCTCACTGTGGTTTTGACTTTTTCCCTGATGCCAAGTGATGTTGAGCATTTTTTCTTGTGTCTATTGGTCATTTGGATACCGTCTTTGCTGAAATGTCTGTTGATGTCTTCTGCCCATTTCTTGATTGGATTATTTGTTCTTTGGGTGTTGAGTTTGATAGGTTCTTTATAGATTTTAGATACTAACCCTTTATCTGATATGTCGTTTGTAAATATCTTCTCCCATTCTGTCAGTTGTCTTTTGGTTTTGTTGACTGTCTCCTTTGCTGTGCAAAAGGTTTTGACCTTGATGAAGTCCCAATAGTTCATTTTTGCCCTTGTTTCCCTTTTGGGAATATTTCTAGGAAGAAGTGGCTGCAGCCAAGGTCAAAGAGGTTGCTGACTGTGTTCTCCTCAAGGATTTTGATAGATTCCTGTCTCACATTGACGTCTTTCATTCATTTTGAGTCTATTTTTGTGTGTGGTATAAGGAAATGGTCCAGTTTCGTTCTTCTGCATGTGGCTATCCAATTTTCCCAACACCGTTTGTTGAAGAAACTGTCTTTTTTCCATTGGACATTCTTTCCTGCTTTGTCAAAGATTAGTTGACCATAGAGATGAGGGTCCATCTGGGCTCTCTATTCTTTTCCATTGATCTATGTGTCTGTTTTTGTGCCAGTACCATACTGTCTTGATGATTACAGCTTTGTAATAGAGCTTGAAGTCTAGAATTGTGATGCTGCCAACTTTGGTTTTCTTTTTCAATATTTCTCTGGCTATTCAGGGTCTTTTCTGGTTCCATACAAATTTTAGGATTATGTGTTCCATTTCTTTGAAAAAAAATGATAGTATCTTGATAGGGATTGCATTAAATGTATAGATTGCTTTAGGTAGCATATACCTTTTCACAATATTTGTTCTTCCAATCCTAGAGCATGGAACATTTTCCCATTTCTTTGTGTCTTCCTCAATTTCTTTTTTTTTTTAATTTTTTAAAGATTTTATTTATTTATTAGTTAGAGAGAGAGAGAGAGAGCACAGGCAGACAGGCAGGCAGAGGCAGAGGGAGAAGCAGGTTCCCTGACGAGCAAGGAGCCCGATGTGGAACTCGATCCCAGGACGCTGGGATCATGACCTGAGCCGAAGGCAGCCGCTTAACCAACTGAGCCACCCAGGTGTCCCTCTTCCTCAATTTCTTTCATGAGTACTTTATAATTTTCTGAGTACAGATTGTTTACCTCTTTGGTTAGGTTTATTCCTGGGTATCTTATGGGTTTGGGTGCAGTTGTAAATGGAATTGACTCCTTAAGTTATTTCATCTGTCTTGCTGTTGGTGTATAGAAAAGCAACTGATTTCTCTGCATTGATCTCATATCCTGACACTTTATTGAATTCCTGTTCAAGTTCTAGCAGATTTGGAGTGGAGTCTTTTGGGTTTTCCACATGAAGTATCATATCATCTGCAAAGACTGAGAGCTTAACTTCTTCTTTGTTGATTCGGATGCCTTTTCTTTCTTTTTGTTGTCTGATTGCTGAGGCTTGGACTCGTAGTACTATGTTGAATAGTAGTGGTGATAGTAAACATTCCTGCCATGTTCCTGACCTTTGGGGTAAAAGCTCTCAGGTTTTCCCTATTGAGAATGATGTTCTGTGTGGGTTTTTCCTAGATGGCTTTGATGATATTGACGTACGTACCTCTATCCCTATACTGTGAAGAGTTTTGATCAAGAAAGGATGCTTTGTACTTTGGCAAATGCTTTTTCAGCATCTGTTGAAGTATCATGTGGTTCTTGTTCTTTCTTTTATTAATTTATTTTATCACATTTATTGATTTGTGGATGTTGAACCAACCTTGCAGCCCAGGGATAAATCTTACTTGGTTGTGGTGAATAATCCTTTTAACGTACTGTTAGATCCTATTGGCTAGTTTTTTGGTGAGTATCTTTGCATTCAGGTTCATCAGGGTTGTTGGTCTGTAATTCTCCTTTTTGATGGGGTCTTTGTCTGGATTTGGGGTCAAGATAATGTTGGTCTTATTTTTTTTAATAATTCTGTTCTTTTTTTAAAAAAGATTTTATTTATTTATTTGACAGAGAGAGACACAGTGAGAGAAGGAACACAAGCAGGGGGAGTGGGAGAGGGAGAAGCAGGCTTCCTAACAAGCAGAGAGCCTGATGTGGGCTTGATCTCAAGATTCTGGGATCATCACCTGAGCCGAAGGCAGATGCCCAACAACTGAGCCACCTAGGTGCCCCTGGTAGGATGCTCTTTAGCCTCCATGTATTTCAGTTGTTTCCAACGTTCCTCTTGTGATTGCGTTCAAGTTTCAAAGCATTGTGGTCTGAAAATATGCAGGGAATGATCCCAGTCTTTTGGCAGCAGTTGAGACCTGATTTGTGACCCAGGATGGGATCTATTCTGGAGAATGTTTCATGTGTACTAGAGAAGAATGTGTATTCTGTTGCTTTGGGATGGAGTGTTCTGAATATATCCGTGAAGTTCATCTGGTCCAGTGTGTCATTCAAAGCCCTTATTTCCTTGTTGATCTTTTGCTTAGATGATCTGTCCATTTCAGCGAGGGGGGTGTTAAAGTTCAATGTATTTCTTTGATTTTGTTATTAATTGGCTTATATAATTGGCTGCTCCCATGTTAGCGGCATAAATATTTACAGTTATTAGATCTTATTGTTGGACAGGCCCTTTTAGTATGATATAGTGCCCTTCCTCATCTCTTATTATAATAGTCTTTGGCTTAAAATCTCATTAGTCTGATGTAAGAATTACCACTCCAGTTTTCTTTTGATGTCCATTAGCATGGTAAATTATTTTTCACACCCTCTGTTTAAATCTTGAGGTGTCTTTGGGTCTAAAATGAGTCTCTTGCAGACAGCATATTGATGGATCTTGTTTTTTTTTTATCCAGTCTCATACCCTTTGTCTTTTGATTGGGGCATTTACCTCATTTACATTCATGGTAACTATTGAAAGATAGGCATTTCGTGCCATTGTATTTACTTTAAGGTGACTGTTACTGTATATTGTCTCTGTTCCTGTGTGGTCTGTCTTACTTTTAGGCTCTCTCTTTGCTTAGAGGACCCCTTTCAGTATTTTTCATAGGTCTGGTTTGGTGATCACAAATTCTTTTAGTTTTTGTTTGTCCTGGAAGCTTTTTATCACTCCTTATATTTTCAGTGACAGCTTAGCTGGATGTAGTATTCTTGGCTGCATACTTTTCTCCTTTAGTGCCCTGAATATATCATGCCAGTCCATTCTGGCCTGCCAGGTCTCTGTGGTTAGGTCTGCTGCCAATTTAATTTTTCTGCCGTTGTAAGCTACAGACTTCTTGTCCTGAGCTACTTTCAGGATTTTCTGTTTATCTCTGAGATTTGTAAGTTTTACTATTAGATGTTGGGGTGTTAACCTATTTTTATTGATTTTGAGGGGGTTCTCTGTGCCTCCTGGATTTTGATGACCATTCTCTTCTCCAAATTAGGGATGTTTTCCACTTTAATTTGCTGCAATATACCTTCTGCCCCCTTCTCTCTTTCTTCTTCTTCTGGGATCACAGATATTCTAATATTGTTTCGTCTTACGATATCACTGATTTCTCAGATACTCCCCCTCGTGATCCAGTAGTTGTTTATCTCTCTTTTTCTCAGCTTCTTTATTCTTTTTTTTTTTTCTTAAGATTTTGTATATTTATTCGACACAGAGAGAGAGATCACAAGTAGACAGAGAGGTAGGCAGAGGTGGGGGGAGCAGGCTCCCTGCTGAGTGGAGAGCCTGATGTGCGGCTTGATCCCAGGACCCTGAGCTCATGACCTGAGCTGAAGGCAGAGGCTTAACCCACTGAGCCACTGAAGTGCCCCATCAGCTTCTTTATTCTCCATCATTTGATCTTCTATATCACTAATTCTCTCATCTGCTTCATTTATCCTAGCAGTTAGAGCCTCCACTTTTTATTGCACCTTATTAATAGCCTTTTTGATTTCAACTTAGATTTTATTTCTCCAGAAGGGGATTTTCCAGAAAATATCTTCTATGTTTTTTTCAAGCCCAGCTAGTATCTTTATAATCGTCAATCTGAATTCTAGTTCTGACATCTTAGTAATGTCCATGTTAATTAGGTCCCTGGCAGTTGGTACTGCTTCTTGTTCTTTTTTTTTTTTTGAGGTGAGTTTTTCTGTTTTGTCATTTTGTCCAGAGAAGAACAGATGAATAAGAGAACAAAATGCTAAAAGGGTAACAACAACCCTAGAAAAATGTACAGTAAAGAAATCAGAAGAAACCCAATACCAGGGGGGAAAGAAAGAAACAGAGAAACAAAAAAGAATATAATCAGGCTAATGAATAAAACAGAACCACACACTAGATTTTGGGTACACTTTGGTCTGTTAGAAGAAACTGCCTCCTAAAATTTTAAAAAAGAAAAACATATATATATACATATATATACACACACACACACACATACATACACATACATATACATATATGTATGTATATATATACACACACGCACAAAAATAAGGGTGAATACAATGAAGGGATGGAATATGACTGTAAAAATGAACATTAAGAAAGATTTTTTTAAATGAATTGATAAAATAAGAAGCTGGTTGAAAAAAGAAGAAAAATTAAAAAAAAAAAAAGAACCTGATTAGACTGGTGAATAGAACAAAGCCATATGCTAGATTTAGGGTATATTTTGGTCTGTTAGAAGAAACTGCATCCCAAAATTTTAAAGGAAGAAAAACATATCTATATACCAAAAATAAGGTTAAATACAATGAAGGGATAGAATATGACTGTAAAAATGAAAATTTTAAAAAGCTTAAAAAGGAACTGATAAGTTGGTTGGAAAAGGAATGAAGAAAAATTTTAAAAATAACGAAGTAGAAGAAAAAAAGAAAATTTTAAAAATTAACTTTGAAAGACTAAAGAATCATAGGGAAAAAACCATGAATTCTATGTGCTGTATTCCCCTAGTGCTGGAGTTTTGTAGTTCTCATTGATCAGTAAACTTTGTCTTGGCTGGATGTTTTTGTTGATCTTCTGGGGCAGGGGCCTGTTGCAGTGATTCTCAAATGTCTTTGCCCAGGCGGAATTGAACCACCCTTGTAAGGGGCCAGGCTAAGTAATCTGCTCAGGTTTGCTCTTGGTAGCTTTTGTTGCCTGAAAGCTTTCTGTACAGCTTTGGAGGACTAGAATGAAAGTGGTGGCCTCCCAATCTCTAGCCCGGAGGGGCCGAGAGCTGGGGCCCCACTCCTCAGTTCACCTTCAGAGAAAAGCCGTCAGTCACTCCTGTCTCCCTGGTCTCCATCCGCACTCTGTGCTCACCCAGCCTGTGACTGAGTGTTTCTTTCTTTCTTTCTTTTTTAAAGAGTTTATTTATTTATTTGACAGAGATGACAAGTAGGCAGAGAGGCAAGCGGGGGGCTGGGGGGAAGCAGGCTCCCTGCTGAGCAGAGAGCCCGATGAGAGGCTTGATCCTAGGACCCTGATTGAGATCATGACCTGAGCTGAAGGCAGAGGCTTAACCCACTGAGCCACCCAGGCACCCCTGACTGAGTATTTCTATCTCTGGCACATAGCCCTGTTTGGAATCTCCAAACCCAGCAGACTTTGTGGTGTGCTCCCATGCTGCTCCTCCGGGAGAGTAAGGGGAATCTCCCTGGGTCTGCTGCTTGCTGGGCCCCTTTTCGAAGAGCAGTGGCCCGACTACGCCGCAGATCACGGTTTATGGCAACCCTGAGCTGAGATCCCACCCCTCGGCTCACTCTTTACAGCTGGCTTCCCTGCTCTGATACCTGGGAGCTCTGCCACACTCAGGGACCCTCAGTCTTTCTGTGACCCCAAGGGTACTGAGACCACATTGTCCCACGAGGGTTCCCACCACCCACCCCTATCCCTGCTTATCCACTGGAGCGACATCCCTTAGCTGAGTGGACTTCTAAACGTTCTGATTTTGTGCTCTGCTATTTTATCACTTGCTTGTAGCCAGCTGATGGAGGCTCCCTCCCCACTGCCATCTATCTTCCTAAATATCCCCTTGGATTCACTTCTCCCTACATCCTACCTTCCACAGAGTGGTCGGTTTTTCTGTTCATAGAGTTGTTGCTATTCTTTTCTTCAGTCTCCTATTGAGTTCATAGGTGTTCAGAATGGTTTGATAACTATTTAGCTGAATTCCTGGGACAAGATGAAATTTAGGTCTCCTGCTTCTCTGCCATCTTGCTAGCACCAATCAAAACTACATGTTTTAGATAATATATTGTGGCAACTCTTGATTCAGATTCTTCTGGCATAGAGGTTGGATATTGTTGCTGGGTGATTTTGTTTATTTAGACTATTCTATAGTGTCTATCTTTTTGCAGTGTGTGACTACTGTTGTCATTTTTTAAAAAAAAACATGACTATTTAATGATTTAACATGAAAGTAGCTTTTTCTGGTCATATTTTTAAAATTATTGTTTTAATATTTAAAACTGGCTTCTTAAAAGTCACCCCTGGGTCAGCATAGATTAGTGGTCAATGATTGGCTTAAACCCTGGGCCAGGGAATCTACCCTTTGCTAATGGATCTGTTTATCATTTGGAGAATGCATTCAGAGTTCAGTCAATTTACAGTTCTGCTCCAGCCTTTACTTTCAGTGTGTCCAAGGCCTCACATTCACATAGAGTCAGTAGATAGCTAGGACCCCCTCCAGTTTCTCCTTAGCAATAGTGAAGTCTTATCACCAGGGATCCCATAGTTGGTCTTATCAAGACTCATTATGGCTTTTTGTTCCCTTGTATTCCTTCGTCTGCTCTGTTAACCTGCTCTGACTAGTATTCTGACCTTAGTCTAGCTACAGTGGTAGCCTTTCTGGATTGTTTATTATTGTTTCCCAGATTGTCCCTCTATTGTTTTTGACAGTGATGCTGGGCAATCTCCAGAGCTGATTTTCTATGCTCAGCTTCAGGTTAAATCAGCCCACTCTGGCACCAGTTGTCCTCCTGGCCTGACCTGACCTGCTCTGATGGAATTACTCCCAGGGAGCTAGGGGTTTGGAGATAGGGGCAGCCCTAGGTTAAAATGCCACAGATTCTCCCTGTTCTTAGTTATGTTTCAGTAACTTTTCTCTTCTCTTCTCTTCTCTCTCTTTTTTTTTTTTTTTTAAGTAAGCTCCATGCCCAGTGTGGAGCCCAGTGTGGGCCTTGAACTCATGACCCTGAGATTAAGACCCGAGCTGAGATCACGAGTCAACCTGCTTAACCAGCTGAACGACCTAGGTGCCCTGCTTCAGTAATTTTTCTCAGATAGACATTTCTCAATTTGATGTATGCCTTTGGTTAATTTTCAGAGGTGCAAATTGGTTGATTTTGACCATTTTGTTCAGTTTTATTGTTGCTTTTTGGGGAGAGGGTTTGCTAAGCAGTTTAAGCATTCCAGAGCTTTAGGAATTCCCCAGCTAGACCGTAACCTCCTTTGGGCAGACACCATCTTTCTCTTTCCTGTACAGTATCCATCCAATGTGAATTAAACCTTTGAGCTTTCATTTCTTTATATGTCAAATGAAATTAATAATCTTGCATTGCTTACCTCAAAGGATCAAGTAAAATAATGATTAACAATTTTGTAAAGTATAAATGCTTTGTAAATGGTAAGATTCTTTGAAATTTTTAAAGTAGTTTGCAAGCCACAACACTGATTCTTAACACTGCAACCTGTTGTGCATATACTGTTTCCAAGTATTCATCCTGAATACATGGGCCTTTTTTTTTTTTTTTTTTTATGCTCATGGGTTTTGCTGTTGGTTTGAAAGAAATAGTTCACATGTTTTTGATGGGCAGCAGCAGCCCACTTACAGAACAGTCTGGGAATGAAAGCTAGTTCTACCAGGAGGAGAGTTTTTAGGACCTCTGTCTGTTTTCTCTTTCACATGTTGTTCCACTGCCTGGCTTACCACTTCTGGTTCTGCAGTTAGAGAGGTGAGCTATCAATGGAGGCTGCTGTGGACATCAGAATTAAATACTGGAGAGATGTGGAGCCAGGTAGTTCACTGGGATATGCCAAGAAGTGCCAAACACTTTGAAACTTTTTTTGAAGTTGTTTTTTTTGGAGAAGTATGAAGGATGGTTCATCATTCATTCAACTACTATGTGTTCAGTGTCCATTATGTATGAAGTAATGTTCTGGGTACTGTGAATACAAGACAAAGGGAATCCTTGTTTTCATGGAACTTACACTAATGGGGGAGAGAATAAATAAATAAGCAGGAAAATATATCACGTAGTGTTAGGTGTCAGTAGGAAAGGTAAAGTAGGATGAGGGGACATGGAATAACAGAACTGTTTTAGGTAGGGTGGTTAAGTTAATAAGGAAGTCATTTCAGATAAGGTGACATTTGAGCAGACACTTGAATGAAGTGAGGGAGTATGCCATTTGGTATCTGAGGGCAGGGTATTCTGGGTGTAGAGAAGAGCAAGTGCAAAGATCCTGAGATGTAAGCTTGCATGGTATGTTCAGGAAACAAGATCATTGTGATTCAAGTGGAGAAAGCTAAGGGATAGTGGTAGGAGTTGCAATCAGAGATGTGGACATGTGAGGTCAGGTCATATAAGGCATTTAGAGTTTTACAAGGACTTTGGGTGGCTGCTGGCACAAGAATTGTAGGCTTGCTGTGATTCAGCCCCAGGAAGCAACTCCATACTTGGCTCAGGAGAGATAGCTAGGCAGGATGTGCACAGAGGGCACTTACCTTATTTAAGAAGTGAAATTACATTGGATGGGTAGTACATGGCAGCCGAGATTGTAGAAGTCAGGCAGACAGTACTTTTATTCTCTTGTAACTGACCATGTGTGCCCAGCAGGGACCCAGCTGATAGATATGAACTGCCTCCATGGTGGGGTCTATCAGGGTCCAAGCATAGCACAAGGGACTCTGAGTTAAAGGGAAGGGTTCAGAGTCTGCCATTCCAGAGGAGAATCTAGTGCTGGGTTTGGGAGACTGGGAGACTGGGAAATTCAGCTGTCTCGGTGGAAATAGCTTGGACATTGGAATTAGACAGACCTGGCTATGAAACTGACTTTTTTCAATTCTTAGTAATGAGACTTTGGGTAGTTCACTTTATGTCTCTGGACTTAAGTTTATTTAGCTATAAATACAGTGAAAATAATACCTGTTTTACAAGATCACTGTGACCTTTTGAGACTTACAGGGATTTGATAAGGTAGGTCCCTACCATAGTATCTGTCACATGGTGGATGTTCAATAAATAGTAGCTGTAATAGAGGTAATATTTATAATATTGGTAATTGTTAACCCCTACAGAATGCTCAGTGTTTATCAACCATTATAAACAAAATTCTTAGGTATCTCAAATTTAAGGCCAAATCCAAATTTCTGTTTTTTACACTCCAGACATGCTCCTTTCATAGTTTTTATCCCAGTAAGTGGCATTTTTATTATTCTAGTTTCTCAAGTTAGCTTTGGAGTCATTTTTAATGTCCTCCTTCTCATACTCCATATTCAATCCATTAGTAATTTTTGTCAGCCTAATCTTCAGAATATATCCAAAACAGGACTCCTTCCCACCACCACTATCACCACTACTGCCACCCTATTTGAAGCCACCATTATCTTTCATCTGGATTATTTCAAACATCATCCTAACTGATCTCCCTTCTTCTCGAACTCTTGCCTTCCTGCCATCTGATCTCAGCTCAACAGTCAAAGTAATCTTAAAATGAAGTCAAATCATGTCCCTTTTTTGCTCAAAATACTCTAGTGGCTTCTTATCTCATTTCTGATAAAAAAAAACCAAAGTCCTTATACTGGCCTGCAAAGCTTGGCATGACTAGACCCTCATTACCTTTCTGGTCTCACTGTCTACTCTTTTCTCTTTGTTTCACTGCTTTCCAGCTAAACTGGCCTCCATGCTGTTTCTCACACATGGCTCCACTTCAGGGCATTTGCATTTGCTGTTTCCTCTACTTGGACAGTTTCCTCTCAGTTGTATGGTTTGCTTCTTTAACTTATTCATTGCTTAGATGTCACTCAATGACATTTTCTCTAGCTATTTAAAAAATTACATTCTCTCCCCTTAGCACTCCCTGTCCACCACCCTCAGTGGATTTCTCTATTGCATTTACCAGTATCTGATATACAATATATTTTACTTCTTAGAAAATTTTGTCTCCTTCACCCCCAACTCAAATGCAGGTAGGAATATTGTTCTTGTTCACTGCTGTTCCTCTATCAGGCTTATGTGGGACAAATCGCATTTGGGAAGGAGAGTCATAGGCAATGTCTTCAGACTGTTTGGGCTTCAGAATCTCCTTGGGAACAGATTCCCAAGCCCCATCCCAGAGAGCATAGAGAATATTGTATACCATGTGAAGGAGTTTGGATTTTATTTCCAAAGCCTTTGAAGAGAGTAACTCATACAAGCTGTGTTGTTTTTTTTTTTTTAAGATTTTATTTATTTACTTGTTAGACAGAGAACAAGCACAGGCAGACAGAGTGGTAGGCAGAGGCAGAGGGAGAAGCACGCTCCCTGCCGAGCAAGGAGCCCGATGTGGGACTCGATCCCAGGACGCTGGGATCATGACCTGAGCCGAGGGCAGCCGCTTAACCAACTGAGCCACCCAGGCGTCCCACAAGCTGTTTTAATAAAGAATATCAGGGATGAGGTAGACTGGATTGAAGTTTAGAAAAAGAGACCTCTTGAGACTGTTGTAGTAGTTTAGACAAGAGATTTTAAAACTTAAAACAGAGACAATAGCAATGAGAAAGGGAGTTGCTAATTGATCAGATGTGAAAGAGTGGGAGGAATTTAGGATGATGTCCAGGTTTTTCTCTTAGGTGCTAGGTGGATGGATTGTCAGTAACTCTGAGACAGGCGATACAGGATGGAAGAATGGGCCTGGGAAAAGATGGCAAGTTTACTTTTGAGTATAGTGGATTTGGAGAAATGTTCAGAAACTACGTTGTGTATGGGTATGGATGTATGGTCGAGTGTTACAATAATAATTGTGAGAAAGATGTGGATTTGGAAATTACAATAATAATTGTGAGAAAGATGTGGATTTGGAAATTACTAGGTTTTATGTATCATGAACTAATCCAGGCAACTGCTAATTGATCTTTTATCTCTATAGGTTTGCCTGTTCTGGAAATTTCATATAAATGGAATCACATAATATGTGGCCTTTTGTGACTGACTTCTTTCACTTAATGTTTTCAAGGTTCATTCGTGTTGTATATCATATATCAACACCTTTCTGTTTATTGCCAAGTATTTTATTGTATTGATGTACCATACTCCATTTATCTACTCGCAGTTGAACATTTGTTTCCCTCTTTTGACTATTATGAATAATGCTGCTATAAACATTCATGTGGACATAATGTTTTCATTTCTCTGTAGTATATGCCTAGGAGTGCAATTGTTGGATGTTACAGTAACTCTGTGTTTAACAGTTTGAGGAACTGTCAGACTTTTTTCTAAAGTGGTTGTATCATTTTACATTCCCACCAGCATTATATGAGGGTTCATTCTCCACATCCTTGCCAACACTGTTTATTATCTTTTTTTTTTTTAAGATTTTATTTATTTATTTGTCAGAGAGAGAGAGCAAACACAGGCAGACAGAGAGGCAGGTGGAGAAGCAGGCTCCCTGCCGAGCAAGGAGCCCAATGTGGGACTCTATCCCAGGACGCCGGGATCATGACCTGAGCCCAAGGCAGCTGCTCAACCAACTGAGCCACCCAGGCGTCCCTATTTATTATCTTTTTAATTGTAGCCATCTAGTGTATGTGAAGTATCTGATTTGGTTTTGATTTGCATCTTTTCGTATGCTTATTGGCCACTTCTATAACTTTTTTGAAGAAATGTGTGTTCAGATCCTTTGCCCATTTTTTAATTGGATTAGTGGCCTTTTTATTATTGAGTTAAGATAAGAATTCTTTATATATTTTAAATACAAATCCCCTATCCTATACATTTGACCCTTGAACAGTGCAGGTTTGAACTGTGTGGGTCCACTTACACACGGATTTTTTACAGTACAGTACTGTAAATGTATTTACTTTCCCTTATGATTTTATTAATAACATTTTTTCTAGCTTGCTTTGTCATAAGAATACAATATGTAACACATGTATAAAATACGTGTTAATCGAATGTTTGTTACTGGTGAGGCTTCCAGTCAACAGAAGGTTCTTGGTAGTTAGGTTTTTGGGGAGTCAAAAGTTATATGAAATTTTGGACTGCAGAATCCCTGCATTGTTAAAGGGTCAGCTGTTAATGATTTGCAAATTTCTCTCATTCTGTGGGCTTTCACTTTCTTAACAGTGTCCTTAAAAGCAGAGTTTTTAGTTTTGATGAATCCAGTGTATCTATTTTTTTTTCCTTTGGTTGTTTGTGCTATTGGTATCATATTTAAGAAGCCATTGCCAAATTCAAGGTTACAAAGGTTTATGCCTGTATTTTCTTCTTTCCTGTATGAGTTTTGTATTTACAGCTCTTTCATTTAGGTCTTTAATACATTTGGGATGCTAGTCTTGACCCTGCCTTTACTTGCTTTGTGACCTTGGACTGTTCATTTGCCTTTTCTCAGCCTCACTTTTTTAATCTGTAACGTGAAAGTTGATATGTGTGTGTATATATAGAACAACAGAAAACAGATCAGTGGTTGTCACAGGCTGGGAATCAGTGGGAGGGTATTGACTACAAGATGAGAGAATTTTTGGGGGTGCTGAAAATGCTTTATATCTTACTCGTAGGGGAGTTCTTATATGACTACACATTTTTCAGAGCTCACAGAATTGTATATCCGAAAGGGATAGTTTCACTATATGTAAATTATACTTCAATAAATCTGTCCTTAAAAAAAAAAAATCTTACAACAACTCTGCTGTAATATTATTTTCCATTTTGAAGCTAAGAGGAAACTGAAGCTCAGAAAGGTCAGTGGACTTGCCTGTGGTCCCACATTTGATCCCAGGTAGTTCTAGGATTTGAACCTAAATCTGCCTGATCATAGAGTTTGTGATCTTCCTACTCATTTTTAGCCTGTCCCTGAAACTATTAACAGTGTGTGGATTCTCTTCTGAAAGGTTGACCTTCCCTTGAAAGCCAGGAACCCTTTCTTCCTGTGAGCAGCTTCCCAGACGTGGCTGTCACATTGTTAATTTAAGTTTTGAACCCCTGGCAGATCTCACTTATGTCAGTCATGAGTTGGGCTTGGAATCCATGCTGTTGTGGAGTGCTGCCCAGGCATGATCTCCTTTTGAGGCTTTGGCCCTCATTTTGGAGCAGCAGGAGACCAATTCCAAAGCAGATGCATTTCTTTGGTTATGAAAAGCAATTTCATACTTTGCCCAATCAGCAACACAAGGTACCTTCTCAGTAGGAGAGTGACCAGATGTTTATAGGGCTAGTTGTACTGCTTAGCACTTCAATAGCCTTGCTTACCCCAGCTTATTTAGCAGAGAACTAGCTGGGCAGAAGAGGGATCCCAGCCATGGAACTGTACAAGTAGTCTTCTGTGTTGTTGTTGTCACATTATCACTGTCATCATTTACCCCTGTGTGCCACCCAACAGTGTGCAATGTATTTTTGACATTCTGACATCTCTCTTAATTCTCCCAGTACCTTTTAGAGAGTGCTTATATTTAGAGAGAGTGTGTGTTACTTGGCTGTATTCTTGGATAACTGTGACTGCCAGGGTATTTTCTCCTTAAGATGTGCTGAAATATATTATCTCCTGTAACTTTCATCCTCAACTTTTTCTGGTTTCAATTTGTCAACTGGTGGTAGTTTAGTCAGTTGCCTTGGGGTGATTTCCCCAGGCTGCCCATTGGGTACATTTCAGGAAGTTCTAGCCTTTGAAATTGGCGACATTTCCCTTTTTGCCTGTTTGACCGCCCTACCTTCATCTCCTTGGGAACCTATTTTTACTCTACCTTTTCTTCCAGAACCCTGGTGAGACTTAATTAATTGCAGAGCAATTGTCATCAAGCCAGCTGTTCACTGCCTATCTTGACATTTGACTTGTTTTCTATCCTAAGGTGCTACAAGAGAAGTTAATGACCTAAAAAATTGCTCATCCATCATGTGAGCCTCGTTAGGAGGGAATTGTTTGATTTTTATGAAGTGTAAATAATGTATTTGTAGAGACAAGTTTTTTAAATGTGTTGTCCTATATGTCAGAGATGGTTCCCCAAACAAGATGGGACAAATTGGCTGGCTAATAGAGTTTAATGACAGATTTTTCCATTAATCAGAATGGAGAATGTGCTTCATTAAGGCAATTAACAGAGCACTTGTGCAGGTGATACTTATTGCACACAAATATCCAAGTTTATTTCTTTCCATTGGATAAATTTTGAAAGAGATCTTGACTGTGTTTCCTTGTTTGCATTAAAAAGATCAGTGGCAGTAAACTTCTATTTTTTCCAAATCTGCTGGTAATTGGTATCTTGTCCGCTGCAGGTGCAAAGGATTGGTAAGACACTTGCTTCTCTTCCTAATAGTGTGTGTGCTCATTGTTTGGCTCTTGGGCTCCCTGGTGAGCAGTAGAAGTCCATCTTTTCCTAGCTCCTGGACTAGCATCCTTAGAATTAGAAAGTACCTCAGAGAGTCTAAACTAATTGATTTTACAACAGTACATTGGACTTCAGTGAGGTGAAGTGACTTGGCCAATGCCACACAGTATACTAGTAGCAGAGTCATCTGTGGGATAGTGGGTCCGATTTTGAACTGAAAGGCAAAAGGCCTGGGTTGGCATTAGGCAAGTTGTAGCTCCTCTCTGCTTCTCAGTATGTTCATCTGTATAATGAGCAAAGTGTATAGCATAGGGCCAAGTACAAACAAACGGCTTTTTGTTTAGTCCTCCTTCTGCTGTACCATGTTGTTCTGTGAGTATAAACTGAAGATTTTAGAGGGGAAGCTGGTATCTGGGAAAATAAGCAGCCAGTAATCAGTGCTGTTTTCTTTATTTCTCTATAGGTTCCTCAGTCTTCCACAATGAATCCAGTGTATAGCCCCGTGCAGCCTGGGGCTCCTTATGGCAACCCTAAGAACATGGCCTACACAGGTGAGTGGTGTGCGAATTTGGAAAAATGGTGGTTAAGGACATTATAGGTAACTTGTTGAATGACTTTTGGTGTATTTTACCAGAGCCTCCAAAAGCTCTAATAAAGCTTGGCAACTTATAGAAGAGATACATGTCTGGGGTCCAATTCTTACAACTAAGCATTATTGAACTGTCAACTAGGGGAAAGGAAGGGAGGTAACATTTATGTATTGAGTACATACCATAGGCCTGGCCCTGTGATTACTTTCATATATGTTTAATTTTAATCTCTCTCTCTTTTTTTTTTTTTTAAGATTTATTTATTTATTTGACAGAGAGAGAGATCACAAGTAGGCAGAGAGGCAGGCGGGGCGGGGGGAGCAGGCTCCCTGCTGAGCAGAGAGCCCGATGTGGGGCTCCATCCCAGGACCCTGGGATCATGACCTGAGCTGAAGGCAGAGGCTTTACCCAACACTGAGCCACCCAGACGCCCCTGTTTAATTTTAATCTTAAAGCAGTCCTTCATGGTACAGCTTCTTATCACCACTTCACAGTTGAGAAAACCATAGTCATAGTAAGAGACCATGAAACAAAAACAAAAATAGATATTTGAACCCAGGTCTGCTGATTCTGAAGACTGATCCTTTTCCTAAACTGTATACCAAGCTGTTTCCTACTTTTCTTTGTGTATGTTGTCCCTCTGTCTGGAATGCTGTTTTCCCCTTCAGCTTCACCTTATTCTTTAAGAACTCAGCTCTGAGCTTAGACAGCATCCTTCCAGGAAGCATTCTCTCCCTTACTTGGTCTTAGGCAAATTTTTTAACCTTCCAGAGCCTTGGTGCTCCCATTATAAAATGAGGCCGATAGTATTATCATCCCTCCCTTTCTTCCTTCCTTCCTCCATTCTTTCTTCTTTCCATCCCTCCATCCTTCCACCCTTCCTTCCTCCCTCTCTTTCTTTCTTTCTCATCTAAGTTTTTTTTTAATTGAAGTATAATTGACATACAATATTACTTTAGTTTCAGGTGTAAAACATACTGATTCAACAAGTCTATATGTTGTGCTAGGCTCATCACAAGTGTACCCACTATCTGTTACCATGTAACACTTATAATATCACTGACTATCCCTCTGCTGTCCTTTATTCATTTTATATCTGGAAGCCTGTATCTCCCACTCCTCCTCTCCTATTTTGCATCCCCCACCAAACTCCCCTCTGGCAATCATCAGTTGGTTCTCTGTATGTACAGGTCTGTTTCTGCTTTTTTTTTTTTTTATTTCTTTTATTTGTTTTTAGATTCCATATAAAAGGAAAGCATGCACTATTTATCCTTCTCTGTCTGACTTATTTCACTTAGTGTAATATTCTCTGGGTCCATCCGTGTTATCGCAAACGGTAAGATCTTATTTTTTTTTTTTAAGATTTTATTTTTTTATTTATTTGACAGAGAGAGAGAGAGATCACAAGTAGGCAGAGAGGCAGGCAGAGAGAGAGGGGGAAGCAGGCTCCCTGCTGAGTAGAGAGCCTGATGCGGGTCTTGATCCCAGGACCCTGAGATCATGACCTGAGCTGAAGGCAGAGGCTTAACCCACTGAGCCACCCAAGCACCCCACTTTTTTTTTTTTAAGAGTTTATTTATTTATGTTACAGAGAGAGACACAGCAAGAAAGGGAACACAAACAGGGAGAGTGGGAGAGGGAAAAGCAGGCTTTCTGCTGAGCAGGGAGCCTGATGCAGGGCTCCATCCCAGGACACTGGGATCATGACCTGAGCCGAAGGTAGACACTTAACTATTGAGCCACCCAGGCAACCCAGTCTTCCATTTATAATGGAATTTATAATATTCCATTTATACACTCACACACACCCATCTTTTTTGTCCATTCATCTGCCAGTGGACATTTGGGTTGCTTCTATAATTTGGCTATTGCAAAAAATGCTGCAGCAAACATAGGGGTGCATCTGTCTTGTCAAATTAGTGTTTTCATTTTCTTTGGGTAAACACACGGTAGTGGAATTACTGGATCATATGGTATTTTTGTTTTTAATTTTTTGAGGAACCTCCATACTGTTTTCCACAGTGTCTACCAATTTACATTCTCATCAACAGTGCACAAGGGATCCTTTTTCTCTACATCCTTACCCACACTTGTTGTTTCTTGTTTTTCTTACTTTAGTAGGAAGTGATATCTCATTATAGTTTTGATTGTATTTCCCTGATGAGTGATGTTGAGCATCTTTCCATGTGTGTGTTTGCTATTTTTATGTCTTTGGAAAAATGTCTATTCAGATATTCTGCTTATTTTTATTTATTTATTTACTTATTTAAAAAAAAATTTAATTTATTTGACAGAGGGAGATCAGAAGTAGGCAGAGAGGCAGGCAGAAAGAGAGTGAGGAGGAAGCAGGCTCCCCGCTGAGCAGAGAGCCCGATGCGGGGACTCGATCCCAGGACCCTGAGATCATGACCCGAGCGGAAGGCAGAGGCCCAACCCACCGAGCCACCCAGGCGCCCCTCTGCCTATTTTTAATTGGATTATTTGATTTTTTGGATGTTGTGTAAGTTCTATATATATTTTAGACAGATCCCCGGCCCATTTTTAATTGAATTATTTGGATTTTTGGTGTTGTCTAAGTTCTTTATATATTTTGGATATCAATCCCTTACTGGATGTATCATTTGCAGATATCTTCTCCCATTTGGTAGATTGCCTTTCCTTTTGTTGATGGTTTCCTTCACTATGCAAAAACTTTTTATTTTGACGTAGCCCCAGTGGTTTATTTTTGCTTTTGTTTCCCTTGCCTTAGGAGACATATCTTAGGAGACCCTGCAGTGGCTATTGTCAAAGAGATTACTATCTTTGTTTTCTTTTAAGAGTTTTATGCTTAGGACTTTAATCCATCTGAGTTTATTTTTGTGTATGGTGTAAGGAGGTGGTCCAGGTTTATTCTTTTGCAAAAAGCTGTCCAGTTTTCCCAGTGCCATTTTTAAAGAGACTATCTTTTCCCCATTGTATATTCTTGCCTCCTTTGTCATGGTTTAATTAACCATATAAATACATAAATGTGGGTTTATTTCTAGACTCTTCTGTTCCATTGATCTATGTGTGTCCTTTTTTTTTTAATTGTTTTTAAGATTTTATTTATTTATTAGTTAGAGAGAGAGAGAGAGAGAGAGCACAGGCAGACAGAGAGGCAGGCAGAGGCAGAGGGAGGAGCAGGCTCCCTGCCAAGCAAGGAGCCTGATGTGGGACTCGATCCCAGGACGCTGGGATCATGACCTGAGCCGAAGGCAGCCGCTTAACCAGCTGAGCCACCCAGGAGTCCCACTGATTCCTTCTTATAACTTTGTACTTTACTGTGTATTCTTTATAATTTCCAAGACTGAAACTGGAGGGGTCTCTAAGAACTCTTTCTCTGATTGTTCCATACTTTGTTATATAAGAACATGAAAGTGGTGCTTCAGAAATCCTCAAGTATGTGATTTGATTTTTAAAAAATATTTAGAACTATTTTTATAAAGAACTGTTTTTACAAATATTAAGGAAATACTTAGAACTATTTTTATACACATAAGGTGAACAATGTATTAACTTAAGCTTCTAAGATTGCATGTTAACTTAAGTAAAACACCAGTAGTTGCAGCTTCTTATATTTGTAAATCAGGATTTTCTCAATGCTAGGCAACCCAAATAACATTCAGAAATATGTTGGAGGTTGAGCCTGGTAGAACTATAGCTGTTATCACTAACTTTCGATTTCATGTTTATGTTTATCACAACAGCTTTATTATCCTACGTAACCTTAATAGTAAATATTTTGAAATTTCTGTTTGAAAATATTTACTATAAACTAAAATTGTTGTATGTTTATTCCAATAAAATTAATTCCAATAAATAGGACCCAATGAGCAGTAGTTGCTCTTTTTCTTCCCTGTTTAGTGTCTCAGCAACGTAAGTCCCTTTGGCAGAGAGGACTGAGCTACTCTGGCAGATGGAGCCCAGGGGAATCCTGTGGGTTTACTGTGATCTTGGCTGCCTTCATTCTCACTTAATTGCTAAAATTGAGAAAGAAGAGAACAGTTGCATTTATCTGTTGATTTGCTCAAAAAAGATTAGGCAATGTGATATATTGGAAAGGAAATGGACCTTGTTTCTACTTGGCACATGGTAGAACTTGGTAAATGTATTTTGATTGAATGAATAACAACCGGATTCAAATCCTAGCTCTGTTAGATAATAGCTAGGTGACTTTGGGCAAGCTGCTTAACCTCCCTAAATTTAAATGTCTGTTATAAACTGGGATAATATTACTTATTCCATAGGATAGTTGTGAGAATTAAATGAGATAATCAGTATTCTTCCCAAGGGAAAGAGGGAAGATTTGTTTCTACTAAGTCTGAAACTATATTTTAATTTCTCTGCTACAGATTCTAGGACCACATAGGAAAATTAACTCCACACAAGTAGAATAAATTGACTTCACACAAGCCAAAGCTTCAAATTCTTAGGGAAACTTTCTTTTTTATTATAAGCTTCCTGTTGTCTCTCTGTACTTTTGAGTCTTTTTTTTTTTTTTTTTTAATGGCAATTGGGGCACCTGGGTGGCTCAGTGGGGTTAAGCCTCTGCCTTCGGCTCGGGTCATGATCTCAGGGTCCTGGGATCAAGTCCCGCATCAGGCTCTCTGCTCAGCAGGGAGCCTGCTTCCCCCTTTCTCTCAGCCTACTTGTGATCTCTCTCTCTCTCTCTGTGTCAAATAAATAAAACCTTAAAAAAAATTTTTTTAAACGGCAATATAACTCCTCTAAGATCCAAGCTTTACGGAGGGGAATTTGAGCTCCAACTCATGGCCTCTCCAGGGCCTAAAGCCTCATTTCCCACCCCCAGTAGCTATAAAAATCAAGCCCTTTAATTGCCCAGACCAAAAACCTTCCCACGGCAGTTCAATATCGGCTGTGAGAGTTCCTGATTTTTAATTTTCTCTTCAATTTTTCACCCCTGGGATTTCTTTTTCTTTCTTAAAAATCTCAACTCTATGGGGCACCTGGGTGGCTCTGTCAGTTAAGCGTCTGCCTTTGGCCCAGGTTACGATCCCAGTGTCATGGGTTCGAGCCCCTTATTGGGCTCTCTGCTCAGCGGAGGGCCTGCTTCTCCCTCCCCTCTGTCTACTTCTCCCTCTCCCTGCCTATTTCTCCCTGTTTGTGCTCTCTTTCTCTCTGTCAAATAAATAAATAGAATCTTTTTTAAAAATCTCAACTCTGCCTGTGTTTGTTATATAACATGAAATGTTTTATGCTTTTTAATCCAGCTTTTCCAGGTGTTATGTAGTAGGCAAATTTTCAGGTTATCTTCTCCTCCATAGTGCTGGAAATAGAAGACTCAAGATAATTTATAAACAGATGCCAAATATCATGCATTAAAGCAAATTTTTGTTATTGTTAGTAATAGTAATGGTTATGTTAAAGAGTATTATTTGACAAACACATGCTAAGTACTTTTTATGTATGAATTATAATCTTACCATAAACCTCATAGTACTTGTCTTTTATTGTTAAAGAAATTGGTAGTTTAATTCAGGTTGTAAGACTTGCCCAGTGTAGGGGCACCTGGGTGGCTCAGTAGGTTAAAGCCTCTGCTTGGCTCATGATCTTAGGGTTCTGGGATTGAGCCCCACATCGGGCTCTCTGCTCAGCTGAGAGCCTCCTTCCTCCTCTCTCCCTCTCTGCCTGCCTCTCTGCCTGCTTGTGATCTCTGTCTGTCAAATAAATAAATAAAATCTTAAAAAAAAAAAAAAGACATGCCCAGTGTATATTGCTCCCAAAAGATGAGGGAAAGAGGTCTTTGTGATTTCAAAGTGTACATGCTTCCTTATAGTAAGCTGCTCTGTCTTAAAATATGTACTCTCTTCACTCTTTCCAGTGATAAGCTAGTTGAGAGGGTTGTTTTTCAGTCTCAGATGTTTTAGGACTAGGGATCCTCATCTTGGAGGGGCTAGAAGGCTGTTCCTGGCCAGCAGTTTGGGGTAGGCTAGTGTAGTGCAGTACAAGGAAAAATGGAAGTTCAAGTGCACTGTGGTATCATCTGCTTTAGAGGTAATGGGGTAGTGGCCACAGGGAACAGAGATGTTGGGAAAACTCCTGATTTGAAATTCTCTGTGAAATCTGAGAGGGAAATAAAATATAACTTAACAATTAATGATTCCAACACCAGTTCTAATGTGTGGGGCTTTTCCTCACACCACGCAATTCTCCAATACCAGCTGGGTGTTCTCAACTCAGTTCTGAGATATCTCCTTGGCAGTAGCATGAGATTCTACAGGTTGAGGGCTCATTCCCACAACTGTCCTCACTTCTGATGCTAATTGCAAGTCCATGGTGTTGCCTGTGCTTCTTCTCACTGATAGCCTGTAAGTCAGAGGTTCCCACAACCACTGCCTTGGGTTCAAATAATCTTCTAGAATGGCTCATAGGACACAGGAAACCAGTTTACTCACTAGATTACTGGCTTATTATAAAAGGATGTCATTCAGGAATAGGTAGATGGAAAACAAGCACAGGGCAAGGAATATAGAAACGGGCATGAAACTTCCGTGCCTGCTCTGAAGGGTGCCATTCTCTGAACACCTCCATGTGTTTGCCAACCTGGAGGCTCTCCAAACCTTGTCCTTTTTGGAGACTTCATTACGTAGGCACGATTGATCAAACCACTCATCATTAGCAATTGATTGAACCTGCAGCCCCTCTCCCCATAGGTCAGGGACTAGATAGGACTGAAAGTTCCAACTTTCCAATCACATATTTGGTTCCCCTGGCAACCCAGCCCCCATTGCTTTCCAAAAGTCATCTCATTAACATAAACTCAGGTGTGGTTGAAAGGAGTTTGTTATGAATATCAAGATATCTTTATGGCTCTTATCACTTAGAAAATTCCAAGGGTTTTAGGAACTCTGTTCCAGGAATGAAGACAAAGACCAAATGTATACTTCCTATTATAAGTCACAGTATCACAGCAATAGTGTGTATTCCAGGGAACAGCTATCTTAAAGCCAGTTGACAGTATTGTCTCTCCTCCTTTTTAAAGTTCCTTTACTGAGTGCTTACTGTGTGCCAAAAACTGAGCTCAGTGTTTTACAGATAATATTTTTATACTTGCAACAGTCCTATGAAGTGGTTATAATTAGCTCCTTATGCATCTGGGAAAGGAGAATTTAGAGAATATGTTCACATACTTGAAAACACTTAAAGCACAGATAGTGTAATCCAACTCATTGTTTGTGTCCACCCAGATTCATATGTTGAGGCTCTAATTCCCCATGTGATGGTATTTGAAGAGGGAGCCTTTCTGAGATAATTAGGTTTGGTTGAGATCATGAGAATGGGACCCTCATGATGGGGTTAGTGCCCTTATAGGAATAGGAAGAGACACCAGAGCTCGCTCTCTGCCATGTAAGGACACAGCAAGAGGGCTGCCATTAGCAAGGCAGGAAAAGAACCCTCACTAGAACCCAGCTGGGCTGACGTTCTGATCTCATACTTCCATCCTCCAGACAGTGAAAAATAAATGTCTGTTGTTTAAGCCGCTCAGCTTGTGGTATTTTATTATGGCTGCCTTAGCTGGTTGATAAAGATAGGAAGTACAGTGAACACCTGAATACCCTTTACATAGATTTACTATGTCAGGGAGCTCTACAGAATGGGGCATTTCTTTTTCTGAAAGGCGTCAAAACATTTCTGTGTCATAAGTTTGCAGTGTAGACAAGACCTAAATATTCTTCACACTTTTTCTTTCCTTAAAATGTTCTGATGGCTTAAATAGGTGCTGAAAAGAAGACAGGTTTTGGAGTCTGTCAGATCTGGGGTGGAATCTAGGCTCTGTCTCTAATTAGCTGTAGGACTTTGGGCAAGTTACTTAATTTTTCTCAATCTTAGTTTCCTCAACTCTAAAATGGGGTAGTGATGTATACAGATGATTGGTTTATAGGTCCATGAAAATGTTTATGATATCTCAGATACCATGCTGGGCTCATAGTTGGTGCTCAGTTCACAGCTGAGTTAGTTATTAACAGAGTTTGTTATTTAGATTCTGCCACTTAAAAATTATGTGATGTCAGATAAATTATTAAACTTTCCAGGCCTTAGTATATCATCTGAAAAAGAAAAAAAAGAAAAGCATTAGAACTTTATTCTTCACAAGACAGCTGAGAGTCATAAATGTAACAGGGCCAGCCATTGACTTGTAGTGAAGTTTCCAAAACCCAACTAGAAAGAATTCTGAACAGATGGACCTCTTAAAGTATCCCATCATTTTAGATGGAGAAGTGTTTTTGCAGGAAATATTGGAGCTGGGTCTCCCTATTTCGGGTCTGTGTATTTATTGTCCACAGAATAATAACCAAGGTTTCATCCTTGAAAATCTTCCTTGTCTATATCCTCTCCTGGCTACTACTCAATCCTCTGCCGGCCCATACTAGGTCATGTGCTCTCCCCCACTCTTGTGTTGGGCCCTAAATGAATTTCCTGCTTTCATCTAGCGGCAAATATCTGTTTTAAATACTTCAAAAACCCTAACAATGCATGACGCTCAAGGTTGGAAAATTAGGAAATTGATATGTTCAAAGACTTCACTGTCATTTTCAGGTTTTTTTGTAGAGTATTTTTTTTGCTAAGAAACATAGTTGTATTTGACACAATTTTTCAGCCAAGGGACCTTAATAATTAAGCTGACGGCCTGCAGATACAATGAATAATCTGATATATTAGTGAGATTAAAAAAGAATATCTGTCTCTGCAGTGACCCAAGCCCTGCACCCTTCACTCTCCTTTGTGAAGATCACCTGATACAGGTTTTAAGACTGACTAGTTTGTTCTTTGCAAAGAACTTTTGTGGGGGTTTTCCCCTCATATTTATTTATTTATTTTAAAGATTTTATTTATTTATTTGACAGAGATCACAAGTAGGCAGAGAGGCAGGCAGAGAGAGATGGGGGAGAAGCAGGCCCCCTGCTGAGCAGGGAGCCGGATGCGGGACTTGATCCCAGGACCCTGAGATCATGACCTGAGCTGAAGGCAGGCTTAACCCACTGAGCCACCCAGGCACCCTTATTTCTTATAACAAGTCTAGGGAGATAGTACCTATTTTCCAGCTGAAATGACTAGGGGTCAGCTTTCCCAAGGTCACACGGTATAGCAAAGCTGACACTCCAGATTTTCTGCATTACAAAGCAAGAGCTTTTACTGCTATATCTTGGCTATATCTTGAACACCATAGAGATTAGGATCTTAGATGAGCCTGGGAAATGGATTCTGATTCCTGCAACTGCTCCACAAAACCCCCTTCTGATACTCAAACTGATCTCTACTCAGAAAAGATTTCTCAGGTCAAGTTTTTCGTCCATGACTTAAAAAGGCCTCTAAGAAGAATTCTTATTAACTGTTCTCAATATAGTTACTAGTAATCTCCTTGTTGTTGAATCCAGTGTACCCTTGTCAGCCTTCATCCTAATTTGGCACCCCTATATCATTTGATGATCCAGATTCATCCCTTCTGGAAGTTTTCTTTTTCTTTGCTTTTCATTGATTACAATATAGTTTTTCTGTTTGTTTATTTTTCCATTTGTTTTTTTTCCTTTCTTCTTTGGCTGTTCCTGAGTCTGTCTGCTTTCCAGTTTTTCTATCCCCACTCACTCAGGAAAAGTCGGTGTTGCCTAAGAGCCCAGTTTCTCTTTCACCTTAGTTCCAGCTACTATCTGTAGACTGATGATTCATAAACTCTAGCTCTGCAGCAAACCTCTCTTCTGAGCCTCAGACCAGTTTATCCAGCTGTCTTCTCAACATCTCCATAAATGTCTCATACTTTGCTCAGATGTATCATGTCTAAAACTGAGCCTATTATCTTTCCCTGTAACTCATCTTTCCTTTTATCAATTTGTAATTGGTACCATCCTTCACCTATTCCCTCAGATCAGAAACATAAGCATCTATTCTTGATATCTCTTTTTCTTTTGCCTTCTAAAGTTAGATACTAAGCCCTATCCTTTTTAAAAAAAAATTTTTTTTT
>ML101295.1:19479-47179 GCA_003697995.1 Taxidea taxus jeffersonii | reverse complement strand
TGGAATTTAAGAAACAAAACAGATGAACATAGGGGAAGGGGGAAAAAGAGAGCGAGAGGAAAGCAAACCATAAGAGTATCTTAACAACAGAGAACAAACTGAGGGTTGCTGGAAGGAGGAGGGCTGGGAATGGGCTAAATGGGTTATGGGTATTAAGGAAGGCATTTGTGATGAGCATTGGGTGTTACATGTAAGTGATGAATCACTGAATTCTCCACCTAAAACCAATATTGCCATGTATGTTAACTAACTAGAATCTAAATAAAAACTTGAAATTAAAAAAATCACCAAAATTGTTAGACTGACCCTGCTCATCAACAGGGCACCAAAGTCATGTTTTTGAGGAATAAATAAATATCTTCTGTCTTTCACAGTAGAAAAGAGAGGTTAACTCTAAAATTCTGTTCTAAAACATACAGAAACTGTAGTCTGCCACAATAGAAAAAACTATTAACATAAAGATAAGAAAACTGATCTAATTCTACAGAATACCAGCAGCCCGACTGTTTAGTCATGTACCTCAAGGGTGGGCACATTTTATCTATAAAGTGCCAGACAGCAAATCTCTTAGGCTGTGTAGGCCATATGGTCTCACATGTAACTATTCAACTCTGCTTGTAGGGCAAAAGATAATACATAGATGAATGAGAGTGGTTGGGTCCCAATAAAACTATTTATGGACATAAGAAAAGAGAAAAAAAGAGAGAGAGAGAGAGAGAAAGAAAGGAAGGAAGAAAGAGAAAGGGAGGAAGGAAGGGAGAAAGAAAGAAGAAAAAAAGAAAAACAAAGAAAAGAAAAGAAAGAGAGAGAGAGAAAGAAAGAAGGAAAAAGAAAGGTTATGCTAATTTATGGTTATAAATTTTCCCATAACCCCATCAACACAATATTAATTTCATTTGGTTGAGGGGTATCTTTATTTTGGTTTGCTGTTTTAGTTTTCAATAATTTTTTTTAAGATTTTATTTCTTTATTTGTTTGTGAGAAAGAAAGCGAGAGAGTGAGCACAAGCCAGGGCAGAGGGAAGGAGAATCCCACGCAGACTCCCCACTGCACAGAGCCTGACATGGGGCTGCATCTCACCACCCTGAGGTCATGACCTGAGCTGAAACCAAGACTTGGTTGCTCAACCAACTGAGCCACCCAGGGGCCCCATTGTTTTCAGTGAAAAATTGGATTCTTTGGGTGTTTTTTTTCTGCATATTTTTGCTATTATAAGGGTGAATTTTTTTTTTAGTATGTCATAGGCCACTTTGGCAAGGTGTTTAGCTATCTATTAGGGAAAGGAGAAAGTTCTAGTCCTTGGTTTTTTGGCAGCAATCTGACGGGCCCTCTGAAGGCTCACCACAATATTCCAGCTAACCCCTGACCCCAAGGGCCAAGGTGGCCAACATCCTCCAGGCAGTGAGAACTCCAAGCCGAGCAGCTCCTTCAGACTCTTCCATGAGTGGTCTGTTGTGCATTCTGTAGTCTCCGTATGGGGGCAGGTCTTGGCCTCTGGGAGGATTTGTGAATGAAGCGGCTTCCAGCTGCTCTGCTTGCTGACCCTCACATGGGGTTTTTGTCCAGGATGAAGATTCAGGAACTGATGTGGGGGAAGGAGCAGATGAATGGACCCAGTCTAAAGCCACAGTCAGACCCCCTGACCAGCTGGAGCTGACCGATGCGGTGAGTCAGCTGCGTCCTGCCCTCACCCCTTCCACCTCCTCCAGCCTCAGAGATAGGCTCTTGCACGGCCTGATTAGCCGCCTGCACAGAGCCTGGGTGTGAGATGTCTGCTGGTACCCCAACTACCAGAAGAGGTGGGGGGCCCTCCACATAGGACCCTCTTGGTATTTCTCTCTCTCAGGAGCTAAAGGAAGAGTTCACCCGCATTCTGACCGCCAACAACCCACACGCACCCCAGAACATCGTCAGGTACAGCTTCAAAGTAAGTCTCCCCCTGGGGTGGGGGCCTCTGGGTGCCCCTTGGCTTGGCAGGGACTTGCTATTCTGCAAAAGCCTCTCTGCTATTAGAGAGACCATCTTTAAACTTTGGTCTTTGGCTGGAACCTTGAAATTTTACATGGACTTTTCCAGAGATTTAAAAAATTTCTTTACTAATCTCCCTTGCAGTCTTGATGAGTACTTATTACATGTCAGACATTGTGTTAATAAATTATTTTAATTTTTTAAAATTTTAATTATTTCTAAAACTTACAACTACCCTGAAAATTAGATAGTATTATCCTCATTTCACAGATGAAAAAAAATCAAGGCTTAGAGTGGTTAAACCCAAGGCCATGCAGAAAATAGGGCACAGAACCAGGATTTGAATCCATTCTGCCCACGACCACAAACCCTGTTCTTAGCTGCCACACTGTTTCATCCTCCCAACCATCTGAGTTCCTGAGACAAGGGCTTTGTGGTGACTATGTTAAGGTGGAGCATCCCAACCTATGTGCAGAAATAGTAATTCTTTCAGCTCTCCAGGGGTAGGTGGGTTTGGTTCAGTCAGAGCACATGGGCTGGGTTCCTCTCTAGAGCATCTCCTCTTTAGAATTTACCCCATGTGTCATACAAATGTAATAATTTTCTATGTGACTTGAAAAGGGTTGAGAAGAAATGTTTTGAAAGAAGCCTCAGTGGGTTAAGAAAGAAGGCTCAGTGGGTTAAGCCTCTGCCTTCTGCTCAGGTCATGATCTCAGGATCCTGGGATCGAGCCCCACCTTGGGTTCTCTGTTGAGCAGGGAGCCTGCTTCCCCTTCTTTCTCTGCCTGACTCTCTGCCTACTTGTGATCGCCCTTTCTGTCAAATAAATAAATAAAATCTTTATTTTTTTAAGATTTTATTTATTTATTTGACAGAGAGAGAGAGAGAAATAAGATACTGCAGATGAGCCCAAAGGCCAGGCCTTTGGCACCCCAATAAATAAAATCTTTAAAAGAAAGAAAGAGGGAAGCCTGGGTGGCTCAGTTGGTTAAACAGCTGCCTTCGGCTCAGGTCATGATCCCAGCGTGCTGGGATGGAGTCCCACATCGGGCTCCTTGCTTGGCAGGGAGCCTGCTTCTCCCTCTGCCTGCCACTCTGTCTGCCTGTGCTCTCTCTCTCTAACAAATAAATAAAAAAAAAGAAAGAAGGAAGGAAGGAAGGAAACATGGTGTCAAAGTCAATGGTACGACTAAGATGCTTGTCAATAAGGAAGCTAGGTAGGAGACCCAGACTAATAGACCCTATGAAAACAGGGATCACATCTGCTTTTGCTAAGCTTTATATCCCTGGAACCTAGAAAATACTTGGCATGTTGTGCAGTGTCTGCTTAAAAATCATTTGTTGAAGAAGGAATGAACAAGAAAAATCCAAGCCTGGATTTTAAGCTGAGCCCTGCTTCTCATTTGCTGTATGAACTGGATAAGGGCCAAACTCAAAAACCTTTTCTAGGTGTCTGTGGCCCCTTGTATGGAACAGGGGGATTGGGGATTGGGGGTGTGTCTGAGAATCTATCCAGTCCTCACATCCACTAATAACAGTGTGGAGAAGGTCAGACCAGGTGTGTCTGATGACTATATGTGACCTGTCTCAGCTCTGTGGTGAGACAGGTACACGAGGATCCCTTGGCATGGATGTGAGAACCAGTGATAGGCAAATCTAGAACTATTCAAAGTTGAAAAGAAAAGACAATTTAAAAATATGTCTTTGATGAGAATGTAAAAGAAAAAACTTCTTTCATTTGCCTCCTCTTCTTAAGCTGGAATGTAATGAAAACTTCAGGTTAACTGAACATTTGGGGATATCTATCTATATATATCTCGTTAACAGATGGACCATGTTAATCCTTATAGAACGAAGACAGACTGCATTCTCACTTCAGCGCTTTTGGGACCCCTGGTCTGACTCGGCCCCCTCTCCTCTTAGGAAGGCACATATAAGCTTATTGGCGTGGTGAACCAGCTGGCAGTTCACTTCAGCCAGGTCGGGAACCTGATCCCCAAAGACTCGGATGAAGGACGGCGGCAGCACTACCGTGATGAGTTAGCAGCAGGTAGGCCTCGGGGCCTGCCGGAAGTGGTGGCCCAGAGTTCAGGTTCCTTTCTGTGGTCATCCTAGGGAGCAGATACTAAGCCATAACTTCGCAGAGCTTCTGCTTACATGAAGCCCCACAGGTGGTGGCCCTGCTGTGGTCTGGGAGTTAAGCTGTGAGGACCCTGGGGTAGCTGAGGCCTCAAAGGCAGAAACCAAGAGAGCCTTGTCCTGCCAGGGGACAGGGGAGCAGGCCTGGCCTTTGGGCTCATCTGCAGTATCTTATCAAGGTTCTCAGGAGTCCACCAAGGTGGTGATTTCAGAAACCGATATCCTTGAAGAAGAAGAAGAGCCTAAGGAAACAGAAGCTGAAACTGAACCTGGGAGTCAAATAGATGTGCCTGCCGCTGAGGTACAGTATAGAATCGCTCCCATCCCTCCCCTTCCAGCTCCAGCTGTGGATGGAAGCTTCTGGCCTAACTGGTTGGGGGGTGGGGCTGCAGGTGAGAAGTTAGAGGCTGTAGTTAGCAAGCCTCTGGCATCATCACTCTCTCCTACTCCAGCCTCTCCTAGGGCATGACTTCTCCCCACTCCTGATTCCCCACCACCTTCTTCTCACAGCTGAGCCCTGGTCCTGTGGGTCTTTTTTTTTCTAGGCAGCTGCAAAAGCGACTGAAGAAGAATTGATGACTCCTAAGCAGCCCAAGGAGCGAAAGCTCACCAACCAGTTCAACTTCAGTGAGAGGGCCTCACAGACCTTAAACAATCCTCTCCGGGTAGAGCAGCCCCCATCACAACCCCTTAACCTCCTGGTTCTGCACTGTGCATGGAAGGGAAAGAACAGGCTTGACCCCTGCCCCAGCAGCCCTTAGCCTGGAAGGATGACAGGCACAGTGCAGTTCATCTCTGCAAGGAGAGCTGCGAACATGTGTTAGGGGTCTTGTAAGCTGTTCAGAGTTCAGAACTCCTTGTAAGGAGTTCAGAGTGGGTAACAAGGAGTCTGGAGCCCTTCACTGAGACTGAAACATGTATGGGCCTTGGAGAAGAGGTCAAGATCTGGGGGAGAGAGAGGAGGCCAGAATGTGCCAGGGAGGCAGGACTAAGCCAGTTTGACTGCAATTGATGCTCTCTGTGATAAACTAGCTGGAAAAGGCTAGAGAAGTTTCCTGGCTCACTAGTATGGAGGACCCTGAGTACCAGGTTGAAGGAACCTCTCAGGATTTCAGGGGAGAGACTCACGTATGTAAGACAGTGTTTTACAGAAATCAACCTGTGAATGGAGGACAGAGGTCTATAGGATGGGTTTCTGGAAGCTCCTAATCATGCTTTGTGCTCCCTATTCAGTAATCTGGGTGATCATAATGAGGAGGGAATACATTCCTCTGGTGGAGCAGAGACCCCAGTATTAGGGAGAAGACTTCTCAGGATGAGGGATGTTAGCCTGGTAGCTTACCAGGGGCTGACCTCTGTGTCTTGCATCAGGAGGCTGGCCAGAGACATGTCCATCCCCCACTTGGAGTTTTTCTTGGTTGAAAGTGGCACAACCAGGCTTCATTGCCCATGATTTCTAGCTTAGGCTTCTTCTAAGGAAGTTTAGAAGGAAAATGGAGGCTTTCACTGCATCATTTGGTCTTTTGTTCAGGCTCTCTTTACTTCCCCAGTTCTGTGTTCCATCCCTCCCTCTCCTCCAACTGAAATGCTTCACCCATGGATATACTGCTGGTGAGAAGGATTTGAGGGCTTTCTGTGGGTTTCCTGTTGTCATTGTTCTCTAGGACCGAGAATGCCAGATGGAGCCTCCTCCCAGGACAAACTTTTCAGCCACAGCCAATCAGGTGAGACCCTGGATCAGTCTAAAAGTCATCACCACACCCCAGCCGCCCACCCCATGCATCCTTGTCAAAGAGTCCTCTGACAGTCTGCCCTCTGCATCCATCCATCTCCCTGCTCCTTGTCTAGGCTCTGAACACTAGGAATATGAGATAGTGGGACCCCACCCTGTGAGTTCTGGATCAGCTACATGCCCCCCACCCCAGGGCAAGGCTGCCAAAGAGGGAAATAAGCATGGTTTCTAACTCTCTGTAACCCATGGCATCCCAAGGTTGACTCTGAAGTGTTAACACTTTAACCTGCCCTTCCAGAAGCCTTTATTCTTCCTGCAGACCCTCTTTCCCCCTCAAATCCTACTGGGTAGCCATGCTGATTTGGGCAGGATTTGGTGCCAGGAGACCTGAACTCAGGTGCCAACTTTGCTGCTCATACTATAAGATCCTGGACAAACCAAGTCACCCTTAATTCATCAGTTACTCTTTCTCTGTCAAATGAGGACAACAATAAGCCTCACAGAGTTGTTGGAAGACTCTGAAAGATAACAAACATTGAATTGTATTGTAGCATGGAGTACTGGCGCATGGGTGAATCATTAATGTAAGGTGTGTCTATCTGGCCTCCAGGTGGCAGTGACTGCCCAACACTGGAGAGAGCATAGAATGTGATCTGGGGTTTTTCAGTCCCAGATCCTTGCTGGTTCCTTTGTTACTATCCCTGGGCTTCTCTTGCTGTCAGATCCAGTTAGCAGGGGTTCCCTTACTATTTTTTAAAAGATTTATTTATTTATTTATTTATTTATTTATTTGAGAGAGAGACACACACACACACACAAAGGGCACGAGCAGGGGGAGGAGCAGAGGGTGAGAGGGCGGGGAGAATCTCAAGGAGACTTGGCAGTGAGTGTGGAGCTCAACACGGGGCTCAATCCTCTGACCCTGAGATCATGACCCAAACCAAGAGTCAAACCTTAACTGACTGAGCCACCCAGGAGTCCATTTCTTACTTTTGTTTATCTTTTTATGCTCAGAAGTTGTGGTCAGTGCTGTAGATAGCCGACATGAACTAGTGAAGTTTATCACATCTCTATATGGAGAAACATTTTTTAAAAGTCCTAGTTCAGAGTCTTATAAGTCACCAAGAAAAATGTGAGCTAGTCTGTATTTGCCCATTTGTTTTGCCTAGCAGGGTCTGTAGGCTGGAACAACACTGATCTCCAGCTGACAATTGAGCCTCTAAGCTGCAGAGTAGAAAGTTCATCCCAGAGGTGCCCTGAGAGCTTCATTCTTGTCCTAGAGCTGACAGCAGAGAAGACAGACATGGAATACATAATTACCCGGGACCAAGTAGAGGATGCTATAGAGGCATGTGACAGGGTTTGACATAGTCTATTCCTCAAGTTCTAAAAGCTGAATAGGAGCTGCCTGGATGAAGATTTTGCCCTGTGATGATCCTTCTTATCTTGCCCTTGCCTAGTGGGAGATCTATGATGCCTATGTAGAGGAGCTTAAGAAGCAGGAAAAGACCAAAGAGAAAGAGAAGGCAAAGACACCAGTGGCTAAAAAAATGGGGAAGATGACCATGAGGAAGATGACATCTATGGAGTCCCAGGTTTGATGGAGGTTTCATGGCTGTGTCACAGAGAATGACTGAGTGGGATCTTGGTCTCTGGGTTGTGAGGAATCTGGCCATCAGGAAGGACTTCACAGACTTTAAGGGGTGTGTGTGTATGTGATAATGCTGAAGTATGAATAGTTCTTTTCTTTTGGGAAGATGTGAGAAGAGCTAGAGCTACCCCTGGCATTCCATACTTCTCCCCAGTCTTATAGGATTCAGGATTGTTGGGCTAGGGGGCAACAGAAGACATGAATGTTATTGAAAGTCCAATGCATACCTTGAAAGAGATCAGGAGTCTTCTCAGGATGAGGTGGGATAGGAGAATAAAGCACCACCTCCCTGAGCAAGGGCTCCTAGGGTTTGGGAGAGTGATTTGCTCTTGACCTTCAGTCTTTGGGCTCTATTTGTTCAATTTTTTAGGTGAGTCTTACGGGCCAGAAGGCAAGTCACCAGCACATCCAGGCCAACGGGTGTGGTCATTCTGGGCTGTATATTTACTCTGAAGAACCATATAGGAGTCATTATAGAGGTCATGGTTGGGGGGCTCACTGTAGGTATAGCCACTATAGGTTGGGGATCATTGTGGAAACTATGGTGATAGGTCACCACAGGGAAGATCACCACAGGGAGATGCTGAAAGGCCACCTTTGTCCCTTCAACAGAGAGAAAGCTGGGTCGGGAGCCAGAGTCACAGTATGGATATCAGGATGAGTTTGACCCGCAATGGAGTGGGAAAGTGAGGGCCACAGGAAGCCAAAGTCTGGGTTCAGCACCGTGGAGAGCGCCCATGCAGCTCTCTGGGAAGTGGTTCTCCTACAGAAGAAAGATCAGTTAAAGGAAATTTTGCTTTGTCTTAGGTATGCCCACTTCCACTCAATTCCATGTCCCTGATAAAAGTCATTTTATGAGAGGTTTGAGGCTTCCCTGCTTTGGCTTAATATGAACTTCTCTAATTCAGTTTCATTCAACTACGGACCAAAACTTGTAATCATGATCATGCTGGGTACTGGAACCCAGAGGTGAAAGATGAAGTCCTTGTCCCACGGTTTGCCCTGTCCAGACCCTTGATTTCCCCTGTACTATTGCCTAGAGGTTAGTGGCTTTGGAGGAGCTGTTGGCCTGGGTCAAGTTTCACCTGAAGATCCTTCAAGGATTTGGCTGTAGGCTGGGTGTTAGGACTATTATCATAGAAGCCTTAACTGCAGCTGCCAGGACCCAGAGAACAGAAGAAATGTCCCTATGGCTGAGACTGAAAACTGTCCTGCTCTAAGCCCTTGGTGCCTAACCTGTCTATCAGACTTGGTGTCTAATCTGCCCAGGAAAGGGGGACTATGCTGGCTTCTTCCAGCTTGGTTGACATTGAAGGCTGTGATGCAGGTAGATTCCAGTCCTCTGTACCAAGAATCTACAGGGGTGGCGGGACATTGTGGGGTGTAAGATACCCCCAACACCAGTGAATACCTTAGTGTGCAACCTCTACACAAGGGAATCTAGTTTAAACTGGGAATCCCAAGTACTGGGCCTGGCTGTCTGTAGAATTGAGTGGCCCTTTGCTCAGGCCCAGAGTATGAACAGAGTGACACTCAGGGACCTGCATCTGATGAGGTTGATACAAAACTCAAGTGCATGGGAGGGGAGAAAGCAGAACAACTCCTTGTAGGAGCTGTAGACCTGTAGGAAGGTCTACAATGATAGATTTCAGGTTTCTGTCTCACTAATGATTTGGATGAATGTACAGAAATGAATGTAAGCTTGTCTGGTCTGAAAGATTAGGACAGGAATGGGAGAAAGGACTCAGAAGCCACAAGTTTAGTCAGAAATAATGAAAAGCTATGTCTGCTCAAGTAGCATAGTATCCAGAATGAGGGAGACAGCAGTCCACCACACACTGTTCTCAGAGCACATCTAAAACCTTGAGTCTGCCAGGACCAGGCAAAGGTGGTCAGGCTAGTGAAGGACTGGCTTTCTCTGTGGGACTGTGGGCATGAGACCTGGAGTCCACAGAGTTGAGTTTAGATCCTGTCTTTGCTACTTATTAGCTGGGTTCTTCTGACCTGTTTCCACATTGGTAAAGACATCCTAATGATACTTTGCAAGATTGATGTGAGAACCCAAGATCATATACAGTTGCTAGTATAGTAGAAGTTAGGTAACTTACCTAAAGTTGCCACTTGGCTCCTAATCCATGGAATGGGAAGGGAATGCAGGTTTGTGTATCTCCAGAAGCCATCCTCTTCCTGATGCCAACACTCCTAGGAAATCTCATTTTCAAGAGCCATGGGCCTGGCCTTCTTGAGCACCTTGAGGGTTGCTCACTCAGCTGATTCCTTCCTGCACTGGACAAAGTCTTGGGTTAGGAGTTGCTTCTGCCTTGTACTCCCTATGTACAAGCATATCTCTGTCCCCTCTCTGGGTCTCTATCTCTTCCTCAACTCTTGACTAAATAACTTGGATCAGAAGCTCTCTGATGCCTTTTTTAAAAAAAGATTTTATTTATTTATTTGACAGAGAGAGAGATCACAAGTAGGCAGAGAGGCAGGCAGAGAGAGAGAAGGGGAAGCAGGTTCCCCGTTGAGCAGAGAGCCCGTTGCGGGGCTCAATCCCAGGACCCTGAGATCATGACCTGAGCTGAAGGCAGAGGCTCAACCCACTGAGCCATTCAGGCCCCCCAGCTCTCTGAGGCCTTTAATGGGAGTCTTTGTCATTGTCTGAGATGATGAAACCTTTCTGTCTCCACTAAAGAAGACTCTTACCTTCTCTTTTCTGTTCTTCCCTCCAATACCCTTCCTGGGATCTCTCCAAAGTCCTGTGTTGTCCTCCAAGATATGCCTTTGCCAGAAAAAGTTCAGAATGAAAGATCATGAGGCAGGCTGTGCCCAGGAGCCAAGTATGGCAGTGCAGACTCCTTATGCCACATATGAGCTGGGCATTCCCAAAAGGGGGTGGTGACATGAGCTCTTCCTTGAGGCATGAAGAAATTTCTTTACAGAGCTATCTGGGGTGGGTGGTCAGAGAGACAATTGCACCTCTGGGCTGTGGCTTGAGGCATAAGCTCTGCAGGAGCTAGCTATGAAGACCTGTGGCCTCCATATCTCCACAGAGTGATGACATCACCAAAGTGACTCAGGCTGCTAAAATTGTGGAGCGGATGGTCAACCAGAACACATATGATGATGTTGCTCAAGGTAAGATTTAACGTGCTGGCAACTACTCTTACTGCTTGTATTAAAAAAAAATTCCTCAGGGGGGCCTGGGTGCTCAGTTGGTTGAGCATCTGACTCTTGATTTTGGCTTGGGTCATGATTTCAGGGTCCTGGGATCAAGCCCTATGGGCTCTGTGCTCAAGAGGGAGTCTGCGTCTCTCCTATGCCCTCTCCCTCTGCTACACACACACCCCCTTCGCTCACAAGTGCTTCCTAATTCTTGTCTCTACTGTGCCCAGCTTGGGGACAATATAAATGCTAGAATGCAGACTTAAACAGCTCTGGGGATCCTCAGGAATGGAGGAAAGGAAATGAGGAATGAGTGGCAGCAGTCAGGGAAGGCAGAAGAGAGGGCTAATCTAGGTGCCAAGGGATAAGCAGAGTCTGAGTGGGAGATTAGCAAAAGGGCAGATGTTCTGGGCAAGGGACAGCATAAGCAGTCACTCAGTGGTAAAAACAAATTGGAATGGACTCTGAGGACAAAGGGCAGCAGACTCAGTGACCCAAGCAGGGGTTTGTTGGAAAGTAGTGAGAGTTCAGGCTACAGAGGTGGTTAGAGCCAGTTAATGAAGGGCTTGGACTATCTCAGGGAATCTGAGCTTTTCTGCAGAGAGTTCAAAGATCCTGTCCAGGCAGCAACACAGTCCGGCAAGAGCTCAGCTGGAGAAGGATGTGATGGGGCAGAATGCAGGGACAGAGACGAAGGTGAGGCTCAGCTGAGGGGTAGAATGGGCCTCATCCCACCTTTTCCAGGGGTAAAGAAAAGGATGCAGTTATAATAGTGAAAAGCCAGCATCAGCATTCCCTGGGAACGGCCCAGGTACTGGACATTGTGCTGTGCAAGTTACACATATTACTTTACATCATCCTGACCTCCACACTATCGGGCGAATACCATTATTCTCTCCATTTCATAGGTGAGAAATGTGGGCCATTGCCACTTGTTCACAACTGCAGCCAGTATGAGGAGTGAGTGGAGCCATTGGGACTTGAACACAGACCCTTTGGACCTATAGTCTAAGTGCTCCAGTGCAAGGCTACAGAGCCACTGAGCTTGAAGAGACATTTTAAGTACACATTCAATAAGTCTATGCTGGTGATTAATTAGTGATGAAGTGAAGAAAGAGATTGATTCAGAAATGCTTAAATCCTGGGGGCCTGGGAAATTCTGGTGTCTTTGACAGAGCCAGGAAAACAGAATCCTTCCCATGGCATGAACAGCACATTCCCAAGTGGCTTGTATTTCCCTAAGAGGTTGTGCATTTATTTGGAGCAGCTGCCTCCCCAAAGTTGGCAGCTCCTCACTGCTGGCTGGTCTCCTTTGCTGACAGCCTAGGGCTCTTCTTGGTGACTTGATGCTCATTGCTCACCCATGGGACATAGAAACCAGGGCTGCCAAGACCAGCAGCCTAAACAAGCCCCCTTGTTATCATTCAAGCTGGAAAACGACCTTGAGTGCTTTTCAAAGCTGTCAAAGTACACAGCAGCTGTGAATGAATTTGTCACTCACACAGCTTGGCTTCCTGAAACCCAGCCTCTACAACCAGCCCACCAAAGGGCTGCGAACACGATTAATATCCATGGAGAAACTGGCCTTGGTGAACCTTTTTCATTTATAAGAACACAATCACATAAAAATGCATTGAACTTTGATTTTTTTAATTGCACACTCTTCCCAAAGGGAAAGTCTAATCATGAAGAAGTGAAAACAGAGAAGTGTTACCAATTAATCTCCTCTCTGAAATGAGGTATTTTCAAAGACAGCCTAAGCTCGGGGCTCTCCTATATGATCAAGGCTCATGCCTCTGATCGCTCTGATTTTTTGTTATTGTTCCAAGACATTTTTGAAGTTTGAATGTGGTCCCACAATCTCAAGCCTGGGCCAGTGCCTAGGCATGTCCTTGACCATGTTGGATGAGAGGATTCATTTTTCTAATGGGTCACCCCTGTTTGGAAAAAAAGACTGAGAAATTTTTCACTTCTGGTTGATTTATTTCATTACATTCTTTGAACAATCATTGGGTGTCTGCTCTGTGGCTGACACTGTGCTAGGCACTGCAGGTCCAGAGATGACTAGAACATGCTGCCTGCTCCCCAGGAGCTATCTGGTAGGGGAGACAGGCAAAAGGATCAACAGAAGCAACACAGCATGACAGACATTTCAGCAGAGAAGAGGCAGGCCTGGAATGGAGGAAGAGATGAATTCTGCTTAATAAGAAAATGAAGGCCTCACGGAGAAGGAGTTTAATCTGGATCTGCAGTTAGTGGGAGTTTGCCAGGAAGATGGAGGAGCAGAACATTCTAGACACTATTTGATATAGAGGTTAGGTGAACACCTGACTGCAAATGACATGGCAGTCGTGGCCTGGAGCCTTGGTTTGACCAGGGAGCCTGTGCAAAGGGAGTCATTGGCGGGTTTTCAGTGGGGGGGAGGAGGTGGTGTGGTGAGGTGATTGATTTGTTCTCATTCTGGTAGCTCTGGGGGGTGGGCACTGGAGGAGGAGTTACTGGAGGTGGGGAGACCAATTAGGAGGAGGATGTAGTAATGCAGGTGATGGTTCTTGGGACCTGGGCAGTGGCTTTGGGTTTGGAGAGAAGTGAATGGATTAAAAAAAAAGTCATCAGAAGGACAATATGAAATATGATGGAAAGAGATCAGTCAAGGATTACCAGGTTTCTGTTGAGCCAAATGACAAGACAGATGGAGCTTCTACCTAAGCTAGAGGAAACAGGAGGCAGAGACAATTTAGGGCAGGAGATGAACTTGAAATCCAGAGAACCCATTTCAGGGATCCATGTAGCTTCACCACAGTGGGGCTTAGCAGCAGATGTGAAGATGGATAAACCTGGGATTTTATCTAAGAGAACATGTCTACTTGATTGTAAATTGCCTCCAACAACAGTAATGACAGTAACAATAACACATATAGAGAGCTATGTGCCAGCTATCTTTCTAAATCTCCAGCCTTTCTAAATCTCCAGCTATCTTACATATATTAACGATTAATCCTCACGATAGTCCTTTGAGATAGGTACTATTACTATTACCACTTTGAAACACAAGAGTCTGTTTTGGCCAAGGAGAAAGTGGCAGGCCTGGGTTTGCCATAAAATGGCAGTCCCAGGGCTGATTCAGCCTGGGTGTGTTTAAGATTTTAAGTACTACGAGGATGCTGCAGACGAATACCGAGACCTGGAGGGTACGCTGCTGCCGCTCTGGAAGTTCCAAAACGACAAAGCCAAGCGCCTGGCCGTCACCGCCCTCTGCTGGTGAGTACGGACATTGCAACAAACACACAGCCTCTGAGCGCCTGAGCTGGGCACTTCTACTGCGCTTAGCCACTCTGAGGATGACGCATTGCATTATAGAAAAAAAGGGACTGGGATTCTTATGGGATTGTGCGATCGGCCCAGGTCTCTAAAGTCAACAGTAATGTCTTTAGTGTAGTTAGGAACCAGTGTTCGTGGGAAGGCTTATGTCCATGGGGAAAGCCGTGTTCATTTCCTGGGCCAACAGGTTCATATTTCTTTTGCAGGAATCCAAAGTACAATGATCTGTTTGCAGTGGGACATGGCTCCTGTAAGTAATCTGGCTATTTGCTTATTTGCTCACTCAATCAGCAAACACTTAAGGACCTTAAGCACCAGTGCAGAGAGCTCATTGTGAGGTGTGAAAGATGTAAGAGGACTGAGATCTAGTCACTGCCTTCAGGGGCTCCCAGTCTGATGGGGAAGACAGACAACCATACCAGCAGTTAGCAGTGGGTGAAGGACTATGCCAAAGTGAGCCCTGAAGGTGTTATTGTAGTGAAGGAAGAGGGGAGAGCACTTCTAGCAGAGAAACCAGCATATGCAAAGGTCCAGAGGCACCAGAGATATGAGAGGAAATAAAGCTGCTGAGGGAGCCAGGGTTGGCCCCCAAATGGCTTGGTAAACAATTCCAAGAAGCTTGGAGATTCTCCTGAGGAGAGTTTTATGACATTCTCCTGAGGGGAAATCACCGAAGGAATTTGAGAAGGACAGGGACAAAACCAGAGCAGGGGGGAATGGCAGGCATCAGACTGGGGGCTGGGAAACCACTTGGGAGACTGGTGAGGATCCCCAGGAAGAAATGGTAGGACCTGGACCATGACTGTAGCATGGGAATGGAGAAATAGGTTTGGGAAGCTTGAGAAGGTGTACTGGACCAGACCTGGGGAAAGACTAGAGGTGAGGCTGAGAGAGGGAATGTTCCTAATCTGGCTCTGAAGCAGGCAGGGGTGGGGGAGGGCAGGTGCTTGATGTTCATCATTTGGCCCCTGGGCCCTGGGACAATAGACCACTATTGTCCAGGCTGTTCCTGCCCCGGCCAGTCCACCCTCATCCCCGAGGCAGGAGGCAGTACGTGTAACTGTGGTAACTGTGTAGTAGTTTTGCTTTCCCTTCATATTCTGTATTCCCTGAGAAGCCCCTACCTCCGTGCTGGGCTGGACATTCCCCCTTCCTAACGGGAGAGGGCCCCAGCTAACTTCATGTTAGCTGAAGCTCCCCAGGCTAACGGCCTGTTCTCTGGCTGGGAGAATCAGCATCTATGAACAGAAAAAACCCTTCCATTCTCCAAGCTTCTGCTGGCTGGCAGACGTGCAAGCTCCTGGTCTCTACCCCTCAGAACGCCTGTGCACCCAGCCCATTCTTTCCCCGGGGCTGGGGGGTGGGAGGGAGGGCAAGGAGGGGTTGGTGTTTATTATTCCTCTCAGGGAGGAGACCTTGGAGCTGCTCCCAGTCTCGTGGTCTGGGCTGCCTTTGAGGATGCCCTAAATGCCCGCTTTGTGTCCCTACTCCTGAGGGTGGGCTGCTGCCAGGCTGGAAGCACCCTCCCCTTCTGGCAAGGAGCTAGCACATTCCTCCCCCTCGGCTGCAGCTACTGGACCTGGAACAGCGCCTGGGGGCTGGGCTGGCCCTCCCAGGAGTGGGTGTGGACCCCCTATGAGGCTGCTGTTGGCTCAGGCTCTCTGCCCAGGACTGAAGCAGGGCTGAGGCAGGCTCCCTAGCAGGTGGGAGGAGACACTGGCTCAGGTCTAGCCCCATCCTCCTCCCACGCAGAGCCAGAAGCAAGGTCAGCTGGTTGGGTTCAGGCAGAGACTGTCCCCAGCAGCTGCTTTAGCCAGGAGTGGTGGAGAAGAGTAACCCAGCCCTCAGGCATGGAGGACTCCAAGACTGGCTGGCTCAGAAGCCTCCTTTAGGCGAGCGCTCACCCAGGAAAGCTCTCTTTGTCCCTCGCTGGCCGCATCCACATGCCTGGGCAGCACCAGTCCGTTGTAGAACTTCTGGCTGAAGGGGTACCGCCTGGTGGTGAGACTGGGGCCAGAAGCTGCTCTGAGCCTTGGCTTCCTTATTGGTAGCCTGAAGAGGTTGACACCTGCTGGATCCTCACCCCAGGGCATTGCTAGACTCACCAGAAAGAAAAGTAAAGGTGCCCTGTGAACTCTAGGAACCACCCACATATAAAGGACAGCCTGTCATTCTGTCCCCTAGCTTTCCTGCAGGACTCTCAGGGGACCCAAGTGGAAAGAGGGGGCTGTGGGGACGGAGGAGAACCGGACAAGGCCCCTACCTCCTCTAGAGTGCAGGCCCAGGAGTAGCAGGAGTGCTATGGGCTGGGGCCGCCGGGGGCACAGGGTTACTGACCGGCTTGGCTTGCCCATGGGCGTGACTAAGGTGGGACAATGGCAACGGTGAATACTGGGACTTCTGGGAATCTGTCAGTGAGGCTGAGCAATGGCTAAAGAAATATGATGTGGAATAAGTTTTTTTCAGAGTTCTTTTGTTTGTAACATAGGAAAGTCCTAAGAATGTTTCAAAGGCTGATAAGGAAAGAGCCAAAACAAAGTGAGCTGAAAATGGCCCAGGGCCCTCCATATCTCAGTGCCGCTCCGCAGAGGGCTGAGCCGAGCCAGGCTGAGGTGGGACTCAGAAGGGCTCCTGCATTCACTTCTGAGGTCACCTCTGGGAGTCCTGTGCTCTCGAGTGCCCAGATGCCCCCTTGGAAGAAAGAGGGCAAAGCTGAGGCAGGCAAAGGGCACCCTCGTCACCAATGAGGTCACTATGAGGAGCGGCTGGCTCACCAGCGTCCATCACACTGTCTGGGGAAACTCCCGATGCCAGCCTCCTAGCATCAGCCTTTGCCTCCTACAAACACTGGAGCGAGAATTTGGGTTGGACCCTGATGAGCTCAGCCTAGGCCTCTTTTTGCCTGGCATTCCCAGACATTTATTCTATAATCCATCTAAGAAGGACTTTGGCGGGGGTAGGCTCATATCTAAGAAGGACTGGGGCCAGTCTCCTATTTGAGCACAGAGCAGTCTGGCTGGAGCCAGGCCAGGTCAGGCCAAGGGCAAGCAGGTAGGGAAAAGGGGGTCCAGGCACTTGCCTGCAACAGCACAGAAATATTTGCACCTGCCTTCCCTGTGTGGGTGCCAGGGAGGATGCGGGGAGGGGGGCACCTCAAGGTGCATAGAGAGCAAAGACTGGGCTGCCCCTGCGACCAGGCTCCATGTCTCAGCAGAGTGGAGAAAGACCCTGAGCAGGTGAAAGCAGATGGAAGAAAGCCGGAGGCCAAGGGAAAGAAGTTTAGGAAGGGGCAGCCCCTGGGGCAAAGCGGGGATGCAATTATGTCGGCCTGTGGCACTGAAGGGGTCCTTTCCAGCCCATCAGCTGCTTGGTAGCAGGGAAATGGGAACTCCTCATGGTCTGTTGGGCAGGGATGGTGGAAGAGATTCTGGGCCCTCTGTGTGGTCCTGACCAGCTCACACGGAGATGAGGGAGAAGCCGCCCAGTGGGCCACATCTCAGAAAGAAAGAGGAGTCAGCTGTCCCTCAGCCTGGCCTCCCTCTGGGAGCAGCCCTCAAGAGGAGCCAAAGTCGGGCCCTGAGTCCCCACACAGAACCCTTTCCCCCTCTGTCCCACCACATCCTGGTCTGTCTCTGAGCTTGTTGCGGCCAGAGACACACTTGTAGGGATTTAAATCTTTCCTGATCATTTATTTGTCAGCTTCACTAATTAAGCAGTGTTAATTTCATTTACTGAAAATGGAAATTCATCCACCTCATTTCTCCCCGTTCATCCTCCACGCGCAAAATCCATCACTCCTCAGCTGCAGGCTGTGTAAAATTTACAGGACTAATTATGTTGTCAGGTCTCTTTGTAAATACAGTCCATAAAGGCCACTGTGCTTGCCGGGTTGTAGTGCAAGGGCATTCCCGTTGTTAGTTTAATTACTGGTTAGTTATTTAGGTTCTCAAATGTTTGCCTCATTTTCCCTAAATCAAATTAAATGTCCCGCTTGATGTACTCTGTCTCCAAGGCCTTGCTCTTATTTCCCACACTTCTTAAATATGACTTCTCATTGGAGGAAAGTGCTCAGAAAATCCCAGTTGCCTGAGAGGCTGAACCCAGCCCGGCACCACGGCCTCTGGGCCAGGCTGGAGATTTGGAACACTTTGGCACTGATGCCCTTCCCTGGTTACCCCTGGGATAGTCCCTTGCCTTTTGGAGACTGTGATAATCCTAATCCACAGGGCATTTCTGTTCCTGGAGTCCAAGGTGGCAGTGTTAGGTGTGGGAAGTGGAGGAAGGGTTTCATTATTGTTATTAGAAGAGCTGGGGATCATGGCACCCATCCCCCCAGACTTCTAGAGACACAGTTTCCAAACCATCCCAGGAAAAACTATCATCTCTGGGGCTTCTCCCTTTGATTCCTTGAAGTAGAGCTTGGGTCAAACTTCCCGGAATGCCTACTACATATTTTTCTCATTGCTACTGTGACAAATTCCTACAAACATAATGGCTTAAAACAACACCCATCTATTATTTCACAGTTCTGGGGTCAGAAGCTGAGCTGAAGTCAGTTGTCAGCACAGCTTCATTCCTTTTGGAGGCTCATGGGCAACATCCACGTCCTTACCTTCTCCAGCTTCTAGAAGCTGCCCACATTCGATGGCTCGTGGCCCCCTTCCAGCCAGCAATTGCATTATTCTGACATCTGCTTCTATTCTCCACCTCCTTCTCTGACTCTCCTGCCTCCCTCTTTCTCTTATAAGAACCCCTGTGATTACATTAAGTCCACTCACATAAAGCAAGATAATCTCAAGGTCTTTAACTTAATTAGAGTTGCAAAATCCCTTTTGCCTGTTCAGTAACATAGTTATGGGTTCGAGGGATTAGGACATGGACATCTAAGGTGGTGTTATTCTGCCTACCGCAGCTCCCCTCCAAATGCCCCTTGCATGACTTAATAAGGGAATCATTATGCCGTGGAGTCCGCCCGGGCTGGCCTCATTTGGAAAGCCACAGTACAAGAGGGCAGGCCTGCTGTCTGAGGCTGGCTTGGTAGCCTGTCTCTGCAGCTTGGCATCTACTTCGCTCTGACCTGGCTTTAGCCCAGTACCCCAACATGCCCTCTGTCTGCCTTGCCTTCCCTGAATCCCGAGCAAGAGCCCGGCCTTCTCCTGATGGCCAGAACTCTCCAGAGCGGCCCCCTATGATCTAGAGTTATTACTTCAGGGCAGGGGTAGAGCTCTGGGACCAAGCAAACCCCCCCTCACTCCCACAATGGTTGCGGTTTAAGAAGACATCCATTCTTCCCCCTCATTGGGCACGACTCTGCCAGGGGCTACTGTGGAGCCAAGGGAGGGAGAGTTTGGTCTGGGTGGAATTGAGCCCTGCCACCCCTGAGAGCGAGGCTTTCTGAGAGCTGCCAGATCAGGCTCTATACAGAGTTTGACTCTCTTTCCCTGATTCTTGTGGAAGGTCAGAGTCAGGGATGTTTTAGAGATTATCCAGCAGAGCAGGGGGAGAAAGAGGGAACTCTCCCAATGGAGAGAGTAAACCTGCTGGGCTACGTCATGCTCACTCCATCCTTTGTGGAGCCTTTAGTGCAGGCTGATGAAAAGGCCCATGCATGACTACCTGTAATAATGGCATATAGGTAGAGACGAGCAGAGGGGAGCCCACACAAGGAGAGGCTGAGTGATCTGGAAGGCTTCCTGGAGAAGGGCAAGGGCATAAAGTGGAGCTAAGGCCAGGCGAGCAGCCCTCTTCCTCTGTCTCAGAGTCACAGACCAAGTGGTTTCTCTCTCTCTCTCTCTCTTCCTCTCCCTCCTTTTCTTCTCTCTTTCCTTCTTTCCCTTCCTCTTTCTCTTTGTTTCTCTGCTCCTTCTACCTAGTCACATTGACTTACTGAAATCCTGTAGCCTGGAGGAAACTGGAATTCCTCACTGGCCCCAGACTCCAGTCTCTGTCCCTTTATATAATGGAGTGTGAGGTTGGGGCTCCCATCTGTGTCATTGGACTCTCCAGTCCTACTTTAAGGAACCAGGGAGTTTGTGGTATTCAAGACAAAGTACCCCAGGGCTCAGGGCCCAGCGCTCTGTAAGCCTTGAGCCTGATGGGAACTGAAACACTCTAAATGACCCCTTGATGCCAATGTTGTATTGGGACTCCCAGTGGGTGGCATTGTACTGGGAATGCTGGAGAGCTGAGCAATGATGTACTATGCTGCTGGTGACCTGGTTGGTGGTATCATATTGAATATGTTAGATCGCTGGGCAATTATGACTAGACAAGTCACTAGGACTGTGGGTTACTTGAGTGATGATATCATGTGAGGGGTCCCTGGTGACTTGAATAGTGATGTCATTTTAGGACTTTTGGAAGACAAGATGATGATCTCATGCTGGTACTGTTGGAGGTTTGGGCTGTGATGTCACACTGGGTATACTCAGAGAATGAAGTAGGTCTCACAGGTGCCACTGGAGTCAGCCCTGTGATGAGAACATCATAGAATAAGATGGAGTGGAGAGGAAGCCCCAGTTAAATGAGAGTTTTCTGTGTTTTCCTGCTGTGGTTTGGCAGACAGAACTTTGAATTGGAATTCAGGAAACACATAGTCTAGCCATGATTAGAAACTGTGATCTTGGAGCACCTGGGTGGCTCAGTGGGTTAAAGCCTCTACCTTCGGCTCAGGTCATGATCCCAGGGTCCTGGGATGGAGCCCCGCATCGGGCTCTCTGCTCAGCGGGGAGCCTGCTTCCCCCTCCCTCTCTGCCTGCCTCTGCCTCCTTGTGATCTCTGTCTGACTTGTGATCTGTCTGTGAAATAAATAAATAAAATCTTTAAAAAAAAAAAAAGAAAGAAACTGTGATCTTGGGGCACCTGTCTGGCTCAGCTGGTGGAACACAATATAAGACTCCTCACCTCAGGTTGTGAGTTCAAGCCCCATGTTGGGTATAGAGCTTACTGAAAGAGAGAGAGAAAGAGAAAGGGAGAGGGAAAGAGAGGAAGGAAGAAAGAGAGAAGGGAAGGGAGAAAGGGAGGAAGGAAGAAAGGAAAGGAGAGGAGAGGAGAGGAAAGGAAAGGGAAGGAAAGGAATCATGATCTTTATGTTGCTTGGTTACAAGTAAAAGAGGCCACCAGGGGTGGACTAAGAAGCAGAGGCTCATTGTCAGGATGCATGTGGCCTGGGAATTCAGGCAGGACCTAAGGACTTAGTGTGACTGACTGCTCTCTGTGTCCCTGTCTCTTGAAGTCCATGCTTCTCTCTACCAGAAGTCTCCCCATATAGTTTGTGACTGCCCTGTCCCTTCCACATTCTCTAGTCCAGATTCTGGAGATACTGGACTGGCTTTGCCATCACCACCACCCCGTTAGGTCGGCTTTCCCCTTCCTTTCTCCACCTCCACATAAAGACCAAATCAGTGCGGCATAACTTCACCTATAAACGAAATACTGCACGAGGCAAACACCATGTGATGGGTCTGAAGGAGATGGGCACACAGTTTCCTCTCTTCTGGTCTCAGTTTACCCATCTATAAAAATCAGGAGCCAAAGCCCAGCCTCTAGTCTCAGTGGTCCTGCGAGCAGGTCAGATTGTCCTTACTACGGAGTTATTAATCTAGCCTAGGGTTTCTTACCCCTCTTTTCTAGTTCCACTGGTCATGAATACTGTATGCATGCAGGGTTGAGGGGGGTCACTGCTGTCCCTTGAGGGGCCAGGTTCTGTGCCACAGCAGAACCAAGTATGAGGGTCATACCCGCCTTGGCCCCTTGTTGAAATAAGGGGAGCATCTGAGTCCCCAGCTCGACTGTCAGTCACCGCCTACTCATCCTTCCGTTCACTTGTTTGCTCGCCCACTCCCCTGCCCACTCAGCCTCTGCCAGACTCACCCAGCATCGAGGACAGACTGCACATTAAGGGCGTCGCTAGTTCCCCAATGTCCTGGCAGTTACCACTCACTACTCCACGAGGGTCTGTCTCTCTCCTAGCACTCAGCGCTGCTGGGGGCCAGCCCACATCTCCAGTGGAGTGTCTCTGTCCCTGCCAGGGTCCAGCCCAACAGGAGGCCCAGTCAGGTGTTCAGGATTTGTGGGATGAACAAAAGGAGCTACAAATGACTCTCATTCTGCCCAGTTCGAGCCCTGCACGGTCTGGGGGGACAGACACCTTCCTTCAGCAGCTGCAGATTTCTCCCTTGCAGGTTCAGCCCTCAGGGCCCACCCAGGATGAGTCCTACAGGGTGAGGGATGGCCAGCTCCCCGCACCATCTGAAGGCCGGTTCCTACTAGCTTTGAGGTGGTGTCAGGCATAGGGTGACCCACCTGGCTCTGGAGACTCTGGAAGCCCCCAGCTCCTCCTCTTCGTGAGAGACTTGCTTTCTCCAGAGCAGAAACGCTTTCCTTCCTCAACCACTGTGTGCCCTTCCCAAGGCTCCAGTTGGATCCTGGCACCTTCCAGTTGGGAAAGCAACTCCCTCCTGGCACATGAAACCTGCTTTCTGAGGTTTCCCATAGAGAACTGCTCTGGTGGGCATGCCAACTTGCCTCAGTTTCCAACTTGACCCACCGAAGGCCAGCCTGGCTCCTGGCTGCATCCTGCTCCCTAGTCCTGGCTCCCAGTAAGCACTGTTTGCAGAGTGTCTGGGGTGGGACTATCTGGTAACTGGTTCCGCACTCATCCCTAGAGCCCAGGGAATACAGCCCAGGTACCTACTCCCTCGAGTAAGGGGCAGCATTAGTAATAAGACAGAGGGGCGCTGGGCGGGGCACAGTCAGTTGTACGTGGGGCTCTTGGTCTCCACTCAGGTCATGATCTTAGGATCATGAGATCAAGCCCCATGCTGGGCTCCGCACTAAGTACACAGTCTGCTTGGGATTCTCTCTCCTTCTCCCCCTGCCCCTCTCACTTATGCTCACTCTCTCTCTCAAAATAAGTAAATAAATCTTAAAAGAGAGAGAGAGAAGAAAACAAAAAGAAATAAGACAGAAAGAATGACTCAGCAAAATTAGTCAAGCGGGGGTGGCCTCCCTCTTTTTCCCATTCATGGGCTCAAGACCTCAGGACAGGCCACTTTGTCTGGAGGGCCTAGGCCTGCAGTAGCCAGGGGGCAAAAGAGGTCCCTTGGTGGGGGAGAAGAAGGGGGAGGCTATCCTCTCAGGTGGAAGTTTCCCTTAGCAGAGGGTCCCCAAGATGGGGAACTGCTCTAGACTTCCTCCTCTTCTGAGTGCATGAAGGGTCCTGGACTAGTGGCAGGAGAGCTGGACTTGAGGGCCGGGACAGTGTTCTTTTCGGTGACTGCTGAATTAGGATGGGAGGCCATGTGAACAGAGGATGCAAGAGAAAGGGAGGCTGTCCCCTGACATGGGGTGGGCAGGGAGCAGGGCCTCTGCTGAGTGGTCCTCGCTATTGATCACCAAAAGCTGTGCAGGCCAGACGGGTGACACAGTGGCCTGTGAAAGCCTGGCCGACCGGCCTGGAACTTCTCAATTCTGGGAGCAGGCCAGGGCTAGTGTGCAGGCTGCAGCTGGGGACCATGGAGGCCATGGAAAGGTATGGGAAGCTGCGCATAGCTGGCTAGTTTGACCACCCAAAGGGAATTCCATGTTAGTCCAAACCAAACTCCTGTCCTGGGCAGGGCTGGGGAACGCACGGGCATCATCCAGGCATCGAAGGACAGCCATCTGCCCCTGGGTGGGGCCTCTGAGCCCTCTCTGAGGACATTGCTTCTTCCCAAGCCCACATGCATTCTTCACCTAGCACAACTTTGAGCCCATATCCCTCCTTCCTATACCCCAGGGACAATGGAGAGAATGATTGTCGTCCCTCAGATAAGCCTGGTGACCTTATCCTCCTGGGAACCCTAAGAAGAGGGCAGCCCAGTCTCCTGCTTTTATTTCTGAGACAGAGAAGCTGAAGGCCGGAGAGGAATCTGCCCTCTCTGGAGAGCCCAGCTGTGGCTCCCCTGGGCGGGTGGGGGAGGGGCGGGGGCTGCGGAATCCTTCCACCACAGCCACAGCCTGTCTTCCTGGGACAGATGACTTCATGAAGCAAAGCCGGGGCATGCTGCTGCTGTACAGCCTGAAGAACCCCAGCTTCCCCGAATACATCTTCAGCAGCGAGAGTGGCATCATGTGTCTGGACATGCACGTGGACCACCCCTACCTGGTGGTGGTGGGCCATTACGACGGAAACGTGGCCATCTACAATCTCAAGAAGCCCCAGTCCCAGCCATCCTTTCGCAGCTCAGCCAAGTCCGGCAAGCACACGGACCCGGTGTGGCAGGTCAGCCCCAAAGCAGGGTGGGAGACTCAGGGCGGGAACCCCTGGAGGAGGGAGGGACCTTGGGGAGGACCGGCCACAGGCAGGGGGATGGGGATGCCAGGTACCAGCTTAGAAGTCAAGTGGCCAGGTGTGCAAAGGGGCAGAGAGGGGCGGGAGGGGACATTCGGGAGGTGAGGGGTCTGCTGCTGTGAACCTGCTATCAGGAAGGCCCCTCTCTCTGCTAAGGCTCTCTTAGGTGCGGCAGTCAGGGACTCATAGCCCATGGCTGAAAGACTCGAAGGCCTGACCCAGAAGGCCTCTGCTGAGTCTGTCAATGGCACTAGTTCCTGTGTGTGGGCTTCCTCGACTCCCCACTGGGGCTCTCCTCTGCCATCTGGGCTACATTTGGGGCAACTCCCAGATAGAGGTTGGTGCTGCCAGTTTGCCCTCTGGGCAGGGCCGTAAGGCCTGGTGGGTGAGGTCTGTCCTCGAGGCCTCTCTGTAGCATCCTTCTTCTCCAGACAAGCATAGGATGGGACCATTAGCCTGACACTGGAGCTAGATTTCACCGTGTCTCCCATCTTATTGCACTGGGAGTGGATTTCACGTTTCATCTTCAGAAAGTCTCCTAGCTCTGGCTTGCAGACCTTTCCTTACTGTATTCCAAAACCCCCCTCCTTCTGAGGCTGCAAACCCTTACCCATGGGCAGGTCTGGACAAATCTAAGGAAGAATTTCTGCCTTAAGTTTCTCACAGTCTCTGGGGTCATCAGATAATGCCAGGACTCTGTCTTCCCATCTTCCTTGGCCCTCTGCCCTGAGAGTCGCCAGGCAGGCTCTGCACCCCTGCCTTCCTGGCCCCAAGCTCCTTGTCATGTGGACACCTGCCCTAGGCATGGGCTCTCAGCTCTCAGGCAGCTCAGCTCCCTGAGTAGAGAGGAGACTGTCTAGGCACAGGGGACACGGTGCCCTCTCTGCTTTATCCTTTACCCAGAGCCAGGGCACAGAGAGGGAGGCTCTCCCTCCCATGAGACATGGTCCACCAAAGCAGGGACCAAAGCTCACAGTCTCAGGTGTTCTCTCCCCTGGAAAATCCCACCTTCCCATTCATCACCTCCAGGCACACAGAGGTCTCGAGACCTGAGGAGGATGTCTGCAGAGACTTAAAGAACCAAGAGAGGAGAAAAGACCTGCTTTGATAAGACTAAACCAGCAGCAGACCTGCCCCCGTTCTCCCAGCTCAGACAGCCCAGAGCCACACACAGAACATCTCTGATTGGCCTGACCACCCTCCTCAAGCCCAGGAGAGAGCAAGAGGCCAAGGCCAACCATCCTGCCACCACTCTCTGTGTTCTCGGAATCAAATAGCAGGCTGGGAAAGAAATAGGACATGCAGAAGGCACGCTAGTGCTTTCATTGGGTGGGCGCCAGAAAGACTGGAACCCCCCTGGACAGAGATGGCCTTCTGCTCTCCCACCAGCCTTTTGGGGAAACAGGGCTAGTGCCTTTGCCTTTGCAAAACCAAAGACTCAAGAGTTCTTGGCGGGCTCCTGGCTTGTGACATGGGAGGGGCTGCCTGGAGCTCACTCACTCATTGACTTCCTGTTCCCTTTTTACCTCTAGTTTCCTCCCTCTTTCCTCATTCATCTGTCCATTCAGTGACTCCTCTGTGTGTTCCTCCGGGAGCTGAGGGTGCTTAAGGGCTTGGTCCCTGGGGTTCCTAGCGGGAAGATGAGCACCACCACGGCTGAGCAGGACGGGGCAATATGCTAACTGCGAAAGAGGGCTTCTGTGGGTGCTGAGGAGGGACATGGAGATTGTCCAAGGGAGCAGGAGAGGGGGCCCGGCTCTTCCCAGAGGAAGCAACATCAGAGCTGAATTGTAAGGGATGAGAAAGCACTCGTTAATGACAACTAAATGTAATATGAGATCCTAAAACACAACAAAAAAGGATATTAGGAGGAAACCAGGAAAATCAAATGAAGTCTAGATTTTAGTTGAAAAGAAAAAAGACATTATAAGTTAGATGAGGAAGGGTACAAAGGGGCGTCAGGTGGGGTGGCCGCGGGGGAACGGTGCGCAGCGGGAGAGGCGGGGAGGATGGTGCAGAGCCGAGGGAAGCAGTAGCACCCAGCAAGTGAGCTTCTCCAGCAAGGAGGAAGCCTGCCCTGTGTAAGTCAGGGGTTTCTAGTAAAGTGCTAGTACAGAAACCCAATACCTCAGAGTTGGGAATGGGGCTGCTCTGGTGAATCAGGGTCCTGCTTCCTTGAGGGTTCCCTGTTGTCACTCCCTCTGTCCTCAAAGGTACTTTCATAAGCTTCCTAAGAGCTCCCTCCAGCATGGTTTGAAAATGGCTGCCGGACCATCAGAGAGTTTGGCACAGAGAAGTAACACAATCACGTGTGTGTCTTAGAGATGTCCTCTTACGGCAGCAGGAAAAACTTTGAAGCCTGAGCTACAGCAGGTACCGTGGGGATAAAAATAAGAAGGTATGGTGAGCGCTCTGAGGCAGTAAAATTGATAGAAGGAAACTAGGTGGATATGGAAAGGGGAAGAATTGGTGCTGCTCCTTGGGACTTCACCTAGGAGAGGTCCCAGGGAAGTGGGAATAACAAGGAGCAGCAGGTTTGGCCAGAAATTAATACAAGAAGCCAGAGGAACACCTACAATTAAAAGAAAGCCAGAGGAGGTGTCCTGCCGGCAGTGGCCTGTGTAAGCCTGGAGCTTAGAGGAAAGCTAGGCTGGTAAACCCACGTCAGAGACGTCAAAGTCTAGGTCCTTCTTAAAGGGACCGTGTCTTGGGGGGACAGGAGAGGTTATGCTGGATCTTAAATGCCAGGCTGAGGCAGAAGGACTTTGTTCTGTTGGCATCAGGGAGCCATGGAAGGTTTTGGAACCTGGGAGAGAACTGTCTAATCAAAGGGGACTAGGTTCCTAGCCCATGGCCCAGGCTACAGCTGAGGGAGCCCAGTGGGGTAGCCCAGCCCTGTTCAAGCACCACCATGAAGCCTCAACCAGCAATACTCTGTGAGGTGTGTGTGTGTGTTCGGTGCTATACTGGGGAAGGGAGCAGGCAAGGATAGATGAGCAGAGACTGGGGGCAAGCAGGTGTGCCCCAATCAGATAAGGCAGAAGAGAAGGAATCAATCAAGCAGGCTCCATCTGCTCCTTACCGCCCACTTCCTGGGCATTCATTCATTCATTCTCTAAATCCCACTTACCACCTCCCCACCCCTCTTTATTCCTACCCTCCCACTTCCACCCCTGGAGCTCGTGTGTGACTTGTACACACACACACACACACACACACATACCCGCTCACCTGCAAAAACACGCAGCAACCCCCATTGGGCATCAGGCTGCTAAGTGGGGTGTGAACTATAATTTCCATGCCTGCCCGGGGCTGGCCCGCAGCTGCTCATTAAACACTTCCCTTTGTAGCTCCCTAGCGCCTCTTACAGCCTGGCCTTTGACACGCCCCCCCC
>ML101295.1:0-14479 GCA_003697995.1 Taxidea taxus jeffersonii | reverse complement strand
TTTGCAGAGTCCCAACTGCCTGGGACAGGCAGCAAGCCTGATGGTTTCTGTTTGGCTGCCTGGCCCCAGCTCCGGCAGGAGCTGGGGCTCAGGCTGTCACTGGGGCCTGCTGGGCAGAGGAGGTGCTGGGAGCCTCCCTCCCAGAACCCAGCTAAAGCCACACTACCTCTTCTCCCAAGGCTGTGGCACTGCCTTTGACTTCCACAAAGAGATCGACTACATGTTCCTAGTGGGCACAGAGGAGGGAAAAATCTACAAGGTGAGGCAGCTCTTCCCCCTGCCAGCTTCTTACAGGGCTGCTTAGATCCAAGAACCATGGGACTTGATCCTTCTCAACAGGCTCTATTCTGATAGATCTTAGGGTTAATCAATTCTAGAAAGCTTCTTGGGAGAAGTTAATGTAGTCTTGACTTGTTTGGGTGGCAGGAAGATGGGATGACTGCAGAAAAGGGGATGAAAATCTAGAGGTTGACTTTAGTCCCCTCTGGGCCTTCCCTCTCTTCCTAGGAGTAGAAGAAGACAGGGGAGTAGGGGGTGGGGTGGGGGGAGTTGGAACATTCCGAGAAGACTTCCTGGAGGAGATCTGAACCTGAGCAGAGCTCTGAAGGCCGGATAACAGAGAAATTTCTCTCTGAATCCTGGATGTGTTCCAGCCTTAGGATGGAACTTCATGGCCAGTGTCTGCAAGGTCTCAGTGTTAGTAGGTAAACGTCCTTCTGAACCTCCATCCATCCAGAAATAGCTTGCTGCAAGCTTTTCTTGTGCTCAAAGACTCAGAATGTTAATTACAGGCAGCCTCCCAGGAGCCCCTGAGGCCCAGCAGGAGCTGGTCTGAATGCAAAAGAGGTCCCCAACCCCCTCTACACCCATCCCAATGGCAGCTGTGGGAGAGGCAGGAGGGGCATGTCACTAGTCAGTCACACTGTCTCTTGGAGGGAGAGGGAGGGGCATGCTGGGCAGGCAAGAAACCCAACAGGAAATCATGAGATTGGGACTTGCTTCTGGCTTTGCACCTACTCTAACCTGGGCAAGGTGAGATGTTCATTACTACTTCAAGGATTTGATCTGTGGGCTGTGAGTGGCCCCAGGGCTCTGCCTGTCTGCCCCTAGGCTTTGGCCTGGACACAGGCTAGGCCACACCTCCCCAGCCCCGCAGGACCTGCTTTGCCTGGACTCCTGCTTGGCCTGGAATCCTCTGGGGAGACTACAGCACTATCTCTCCCCCTCCAGGAAAACTCCCTAGCTCAGTAATCCCCTCCTTTCTCTCTGGCCATCTTGAGGGCACAGAAAATAGCCAGCAGCTTGGGCCCAGCTCAGCAGTGACAGTGATGTGGGGACAGGAGTCTTAGGTTCTGACTCTCAGGGCCCCCAGGGAAGTGGTGACTGCTGACCTCTCTCTCATTCCTGGTCCCCAATGCTCTCACCACCCTCACCGTTGCCCCAGTGCTCTAAGTCCTACTCCAGCAAGTTCCTCGACACCTATGATGCCCACAACATGGCAGTGGACGCTGTGTCCTGGAACCCATACCATGCCAAGGTCTTCATGTCCTGCAGCTCCGACTGGACTGTGAAGATCTGGGACCACACCATCAAGTGAGAGAGACATGCCCTCCCTCACAGCCTACCGTGGGCTGGGGCCTGTGGGGCTCTAGCACTGTGAGACCTCTGTGTGGTGAACTGTCCACCCCTCCACCCCTGCAGGACCCCGATGTTCATCTACGATCTAAATTCAGCTGTGGGTGATGTGGCCTGGGCGCCATACTCTTCTACTGTGTTTGCGGCAGTCACCACCAATGGGAAGGTGAGTGTCCCCTTCTGAGCCTCTACTAAAGATGACTATCTTAGGGTCTCCCTCCTGGAGAGCCCATGCAGTGCCCTGATCAGGTAGGGGAAGGTGAGACATAAGGACTCTGTATTCTCAGGGAGTAGCCCAGCCAGGGCCGTGTCAAAAGAGGAATCATTCATCCCATGAGGCCTTGCAGAGAGAATGGGGTGGTTCATCCTGAAGGACAGAACCCTCTGGGGGAGAAGATGCCATAAGGAGCAGTTATCTTCTCTGACGGTCCTGGGGAGGGAGCTACAGGATGGCAGGGGCAAGCCTGATGTAAGGGAAAATTTCTGAACCCGAGTTTATCCGGGATTGAAATAATGTCTAAAAGGTAGCAAGTTCCCCATCCCTGGGAATATGCAAGTGGGGTCTGAGCAAGGAAGATGGGAGGGGTCTGTGCAACACGGAGAATTGGTAAAAACTCAGAAACAAACGTTTTTTAATGAAATTCTTGGATGCAAATCCATTTTTCCTTATGGCCTTTGATATAACTGGAAAGGCAGGCACACCCACTCAAGGAAAGACTGTAGTTGAAGGCGTCACCCTAAAGCCCATCAGTCACCTATTTGCAACCAGATGTTTACTAAGGACCGAGTATGGTGCCCAGCACCAGGGCAGGGCCTGGTGCTTCCAGTCCCTGCAGTTCTAGAGCTCACATTCTTGTGAAGGGAAAGGGACACAAAGCAACCACAAAATTAGCATTAAGTGCTAGGCAGAGATGAACAGAGGAATATGTGTGGACACAGTGTTCATAGCAGCATTATTCACAATAGCCAAGAAGTTGAACAACCCAAATGTCCATCAACTGATGAATGGATAAACAAAACATGGTATAGCTAAAAGGATCACTATCAAGAATAACAAGGAATGAAGTATCAGGTACATCCTATGACATTGCTGAACTTGAAAACATGCTAGCATAAGAAGTCGGTCACAGAAGACCACACACTGTGTGATTCCATTTATATCAGTCTAGAATCGGCAAAACTACAGAGACACAGAGTAGATTTGTGGTCGCTTAGGGCTGGGGGTGTGGGAGAACCCAGGAAGTGACTGTTAATGGTACGAGGGTTCTTTTGGGGTGATGAAAATGCTCTAAAATTGGCTGTGGTGATGGCTGCATAACTGTGAGTATACCAAAACCGAGAATTGTATAACTTTAAGTGGGTAAATGTTTTTATATGTGAATTATATCTCAATAAAGCTATTATATTTTTTAAGAGAGAAAAGGAGGGATATAAAAAAGAACGGACAGGGCAGCTTCTTAGAGTGTTCAAGGAGAGCTTCTTCAAGAGGTGACATTCAAGCTGAGAGCTTCGAATGACAAGAGCTAGCCAGGTGAAGATGGGGAGAGGCATTCCAGACAGGGGGAAAAGCTAGTGCAAATGCCCTGAGGTGAGAATGAGCTGGAAGGGGTTTCAGGGACCCACAGGCAAGTGTGGCTGGGTCTAGGAAACAAAGGGGAGAATGCAGGAAGTGAGAGTAGAGAGTGGAGAAATCTGGAGTAAGGAATCTGGATTTTATGTGTACTGCCAAGGGAAACTACTGGAGCATTTTAGATCATTTAAAACTAAGTTCTCATGGCTGCATGGAGGATGGATGGTAGAGGGGCAAGAGTGGAAGCAGAGAAACCCGTCAGGACACTGCCACAGTTGTCCAGACAAGAGTTACTAATGGTTTGGACTCAGGAAATGGTAAAAATAAGATGAAACATTTGTCGGAGGGCCTTGCATATATTATTAATTGGTATAAAGCCTGGCTCTACCACTCACTGGCAAGTTACCTTTAAGAGCCTCCATCTCTTCATTTATAACCAGGGACAATAACGGAACCTACCTTACAGAATGTCTGTGATGGTTACTAGGTGGTACAACTGTATAACATGCTTGCCCAGAGTCTAGTACATAGTAAGCGTTGAGTAAATGGCAGCTGCTATTATTGTTAATTCTGCATAGACTTAAATTTTCTCCCATTCATCGCTCATTCCCTCAACCACAGGAAAGACATGATCAGAGACAAAAATCCCCTCTCCCACTGCCTCCAGCTCTGGCATGCTAGGCTTCTGTTGTGTTTCCCCGAGAAAGCCCATGTGCTGGTTATTCTGAGGTGTAGGACATGGGCCCCGTTATCCTTGAGTGTGCTGACACCAACCTCTCCACAGACCCATGTGTTTGACTTGTCTATCAACAAGTATGAGGCCATCTGCAGCCAGCCCGTGGTGGCCAAAAAGAAGAACAAGATCACTCACGTGCAGTTCAATCCTATTCATCCCATCATCATTGTGGGTGATGACCGTGGGCACGTCATTTGCCTCAAGCTCTCGCCCAACTTGCGCAAGATGCCGAAGGTACAGGCTTGGGTAATTTGGGCTGCTGTGAGAAGTCAAGTCTTCAAAATGATGGGGGTTGAGAGAAAGGGGAGGAGCCAGGGGGTGGCCTCCAGTTTTCTGGCTTGGAAAACCCAGGGTCAGGGTGGTGTCATTGCCCAAATATGGAGCACGGGAGATGCAGGTTTGTAGAGAGACAAAGAGATCAGTTACCTGTGGAGCTTCTAGGTGGAGGCATCCTGGTAAGAAGGCGTCTACATGGGTCCAAAGCCTGGAGAAGCACATGGACATCACTGGCTTATTTGGTGTAGACCAGGTTACCCAAGAAGGGGGCTTGGGGCTTGGTCACTGCTCCATTGGCTGGGCTTACACAGGGCCTCAGCTCCAGTGGCCCCTGAGCTGAAAGCTGTGGGTCCACACAGGGAAGAATGTGAAGAGGAAAAGGGGTAACTAGGTCAGCAGCTAGGTAGCCTTGTCAGCTCTGGTTCCTTTCTGGGATTTGTACTGATCTGGAGACCCTGCCCAGAGCCCAGGGCCCTGAAGACAGGCTATGGAGCCCAGAGCCAGCACCTCAAAGTCTAGATCTCAGAGTCTGAATTCAGACCTAAGCATCCAAGACTTCAAATCCAGAGCCCAGTCTTACCTATTTGAGTGCTAAGAGAAAATATGGAATTTGCTTTCTGCCATATTCTGGGCCAGGATCAGAGCTGGGCCAGGCCTGGGCCAAGTTGCCCTGATGACTATACCTCTTGGTTGCAGTATGAGGCACTTATTTGTCGTCTGAGGCGAGGGCAGAGCCCTGTCTCTTTCAACCACTGCTACCTGCTCCCCTGTATCCTTACCAAAGCAGGGGTCACCGCCACAGCCCTCTGATACCTGCCTGGTCTCTTCCGCACCATGACCAGGAGAGGAGGTCTGGGAGTTTGGCCGGGCCTGTAATTGTAGCCAGCTGGGGGAGGGGGGTGGACTTGGCTATAAATAGTTGGAAGGCAGCTAAGCGCCTGCAGCTGTGGCCTAGAGGCTGTGGTGGGCTGGGGTGGGCTGGGGGGAGGTATGGGGGGTCTGAAGCTCTTTGCTGAGCCCAGCTAGTTGGTTTCAAGGAGGGGGAAGGAGACAGCACAATCTGTGGAACAGATAAAATCTGCTCTTAATTTAGTGAGGAGAGACCCAAGTTTGAGCTGGGAGAGCCCCACAGCCCAGTGGGAGGGGCAAGGGTACACCCATCACACCTGGAGTATGGCAGATCTGGGTGGGGCCTGCCCTGCCCACTCTGACACAGGGAGGCAAGGATGTCCCACAGTCCCCACTCCTCTCAGAGCAAAGATCAGCCATAGCTAAGAGAGCTGGGCTCTGTGTATCGGGGACCTCTATCTCTGAAGACCTAAGGCTATGGGTACCTGGGGAGCAGAGGACCTGAGTGAGCAACAGTTGGGGGCCAGTGCTTTGGTGGATTGGAGGTTTCCAGGCAATTGTCATCTGATCTTATCCGTAGCCAAGTGATTTGTGCCAAAGGAAGTCCTCTAGGCATCCCTACTGCCCCTCCTCTTTGGGCTGTGTCTCCCTGCCCTTTCCAGGAGGGTCTGGTCACAGAGGCCCAACTTCCTGACCCAGGAAGCTTCCTCTAATTGGTGTCAGAGCACAGCTTGTCAAAGGTCAAAGACTAAGGGTCTTGCCCAAAGTCATAGAGGGAGTTAACGATAAAGCTGGCACTATAAGCCAGGTCCCACTAACTCCCAGGGGGTGGGGTGAGGCCAAGAACGGAACAGTAATTTGATTTGGAAGGGACAGTAGTTAAAGGAAAAGGCATCTTTGTCCTCTGCCTACAGAGTATAGAGGTGAGTTGGGTAGTGGCAAAGGCACTGGGCCAGGAGGGGAGAGGGAGACAGATTTGGAAGCAGGTGCAGTGGTCACACCCGGAGGAAATCTGAGCTCTGCATGGTGTCAGCAGCGGGATGGGGCCAGGAAGGGGCCTGCTGGCCATGCACTCTCCTCTCCTCACAGCCCAGGCCAGACCCAGGCTGGGCCCTCAGCAGGCAAGGCTGGAGCAGGTGCCAGTAAGCAGTGGGCACAGGTGGAGCAGAGGGAAGGCAGGAAATGGCAGCTGCCACAGCCTAGCCCATACCCCGCTGCCTGGACAGAATGGAGGATGGGACTGGTGCTGGTCTGCCGTGGAGCTCTTGGGACCTGTGAATGACACATACCCCAGTGTCCCAATACTCTTTTTCTCAGGGCATTAGAGTGCCCTGTAGGCTGGGATGAGGGCTCATAAATTTAGGATCTGCTCTTTTGAGGGACAGTCCTAGCTTGGGACAACTGGAAACACATGGGATATTCCATCTGCCCTCCTGGGTCTCTTGACACCCTCCTCCACCCTGGGTAAGTCTGAAACAGCAGGCCTGGCCCCAAATGTCACCCATTCCCAACCTGACCTTAAAGTTTTGGTACAAGGTGAGGGTACCTGTGGCTTGGTCCACACCTGTCTCCTTCTGCAAACACACACCTCTTGGCTCCTTGGTAGGACTCAGCCAGGACCCCTCCTGTGGGATGGGTGGTCCCAACAGTCAAAAGGTCTTACCTCTCCCCAGAACTACAGCTCTCCTAGCCTGAAAGGCTAGTTCCTCTGAGGGTTAGTGGGTAGACACCTTCTGCCACTCCTCCAGCATCAAGACTGTTTGTTGGTCTGAGATTCAGAGCTAGACTGGATGCTTCTCGGAGGCCCCAGCTGGGCCCAGGTCTCCTAACCTGAGTTGGGGCTTGGAAGAGGCAGGGATTCAGAATCTAACTGGCCAAGAGAGGGGCGGGACAAAGCTGGGGCAGGCTGGGCGGAGGAGGGCAGAGCTGGGACCCAGAGAAAGGTGGCCCATCCCTCACCATTCCTCCCACCCACTGTGTACTTCCACCTCCACAGGAAAAGAAGGGACAAGAGGTACAGAAGGGCCCAGCTGTGGAGATCGCAAAATTGGATAAACTGCTGAACCTGGTGAGGGAAGTGAAAACCAAGACCTGAGGGCCTGGCCTCAGTCCCTGTCCCATTTTTCTGAAGCTATTACTTGTAACCCCTGACCCTGTACCCAAGCCCAGCCTTAGTACTAGGTACGTGACCCCACCCCTAACCAGGTCCCAGCATCTACCATCAGCACTCTACTTTGGCCCTGGTCCCAACACCTCACCCCAGGACTTGGCCCTCAACCATTATCCCATCCTACTTTGCACAAATAAACCTGTGTCTGGAAGCTCACCCTACACCTTTAATTTTGCTACTGCAGGGCCCTCAGGAAGAGGAGGAAATCTCAGGGTAGAGCCATAGTTCCATTTATTATCCAGCAAACAGTGGGAGGACCTGAGGAGGGGCCCAGCCTGGACGCCCTCCCGTTATTGCCATGGATTCCAGTTTGCTTCCCCAACCTCAAGGGCCTGGAGGCAATTGGCCTAGGGAGAGGTGGTCCCAGTCCCTGGCCCTCAATATGGAGCAGAGTCGAGATGGCCCTGGCCCTAGCACCAACTCAGGAATCCCCACCCCAGGCCTGTCTACCAAGGGCCACCAGAGCTCCTCATGGAGCCAGACTGGCTCGACTCTGGGCTGCTAGGTCCAGCTCCAGACAGGCTGGACTCTGGGTTCTGGACCCCAGGCTGGCTAGACCTTGGGATCCCAATTCCAGGCTCTGGGTGGGACAGACTTAGGCCCCAGACTCCAGGCGATGTGAGGGGCCTTCAGGGCTGCAGCAGGTAGCTGCCTTCATGGCTGGGCTTCTGGGGCGGGGGTGCCTTCTCAGGACAGGGGCCGGGGCTGGAGTTGGGACTGGATTCGGAGAGAGAGTCGATGTCCGCAGAGCGGGAATGGCAGGCCCAGCAGAGAATGACCCAGAGCAGCAGCAGCAAGAAGCCTACGAGGCCGTTGCAGACGATGGCAATGAGGGCCCCCTGGGAGATGGCTGCCCCCATGACAGGCAGCACCCTCAGACCAGCACAGACCACGGGGCTGGCTCGATGGCAAAGCCCATGCCGAGGCGGAACTCCAGTACAGCTGGCCTTCCAAAGAGGCTGTCCTGTCCACACTCAGTGATTCCTGGGCAATGGATATCCACCTGCAGTCCTGAGCCTGTGGCAGGTAGAGAGCAGAGGAAAGGGTGGTGAGGAGGAAGGAGTAGGGTGAGGCCTAGGAAGAGAGGGTCTAAAAGGGAGTCCTTTCCCACATCTCTGGCTTCCCCAGCAGAGGAATTTGGGTCCCAACAGGTCTAAGTACCCCACAGAGCCAACGCCCCCATCCTCAGGCCTGGCTCTGGGCACCTGGATGGGGGTGCAGCCACAGTGGGGAAGCTGGAGTAGACATCCTGTATCTCATTCTCCTGAGAACTGGTGGGCATGGCCTGGCCCTGCCCACCAAGCTTCCAGCTCTCGAAAACACTGTATGAGTGGATGAGACCCAGGAAGCTTGAGGCCTTAGAGGATGGGGACTGTGACCAGGACTGGTGTGGCCTGGGCACCTCCCCCTTCTCAGCACTCCAGCCAGCCAGCCCAGGAGACGTCCAGAGGTGCCAGCTCAGACAGAGGGAACTTTGTGGAGGCCCTGGCACGCATGTGTGGGTCTGTGTATCCAAGGCTGTGTACCTAGGTGTGCCTCTCTGTGGGACTGTCTCTCCAGGTCAGTTATGTGTGTCTGTGTGTCTGGTTCTTAATCTTTCGGTTCCCTTGCCTAGATGTGTGCCTCTGCCTGGCATATCCACCTCTATGTTAATGCAGCTGGCTTCTATGTAGCTTTCTGTCTCTGCGCGTCCCCATCTCTGAGTGTCTGAGTGTGTCTTTTCTCTCCCTGTCTATCTCTGTGTATCTCTGTATCGGTCTCTGTGTGTATGGGTCTCTTGTGTCTCTCGGTCTCTCTTTTCTGCCCTAATGTGTGTCACTCTGTCCCCGTGGACGTGTCTCTCTCCCCTTCTCCGTGGGGTCTGTCTCTGTAGTTCTGTGAGTCTCGTGTGTCTCTTTGTGTCTCTTTCTCCCCGGCTGTGGCTCTATGTCCCCAGGTGGGTCTGGGTCTCTTTACCTCTGTGTCTGGTTCTCGGCCCCCGTGCCCATGGGGGGAGGGCCCCCTTACCTGAGTTGAGCCCGGTGCGCGCCCGCAGGGAGGGTCCGGGGCAGCGGGATGCTGGGCGCCGACTGAGACTCGGGAGCCTGCGGGCGCGGGGCGGGGGAGGGGGGGGCGGGAGGAGGCGGGCAGGAGCGATGTCCCCTCCCCCGGCCCTCCCCCTCGGCCGCGCAGCCTCTGCCGGCCGCTCCCGCCGCCGCGCGACCGGGGCGGCCTCTGCCGCGGGCGGTCTGCGGCGAGCCGGCACCTCCTCCCCCTGGGGCGGTGCCTCCTCCGCGGCCGCGGCGGCTCGCTAGCTCGTTCGGCGGCGTTCGGGCGGCGGCTACGGCCGGGGCGCGGTGTTCGGCTAGGCTCGGCTGCGCTCGGCTGCGCTCGGCTACGTTCGGCTGGGCTCGGCCGGGCTCGGCAGGCAGCAGAAACATCGGAGGACCTCGCTTCCTGGGAGGCCGGCGGCGGCCGGCGGCCAGTGGGCGGGTGGAGCCATCTCCGCGCCGCTGCAGTCATTCAATTGGCTAGCTGTGCCAGGCTCTCGGGCGATTGGTCGCGCGCTGGGGTGGGGACTGGCTCGCCCCTTGTGCAGGCGTGGGGCGGGGGCGAGAATAAGAGCGGAGGGACTGTGAGGTCTTGATCCCTCTGGGGGAAAGGGGTGGGAACGAGGCTCACCTACTCGCAGGGATTTCTTGCACCTTCAACACCTGGAAGAGCTGCACTTCCAACATTCTGAGAAAGGCCTCTGGACCCTCATGCGTGAGGAGACTGCCCGTCCATATCTGCCTCTGTCCGCCTCATCCAAGGGGAAAGGCCTTGGGTCCCCACATCTAGGAGGAGACTGAACGTCCTCATCTTGGAAGCCCCCTAGACTTCTGCACAGCTACTCGCAGTATACCCACTTTAGAGTGTCTGTAGGTGGCTCTACGTTCCCTGGCCCCAGCAGGTGTGAGCAGCTCTGCCAACACAAGTACTTTGGGCATATTTATTGAGTTCCTACTTGGTATTGGTCGCGCGCGGGTTTATGCTTTGCTGCGCTGTGGGGGAGCCTAGGATAGAGAGAACCGGGGTATTCCGAGAGATCGGTCCGCCATGGCTCGAACAGGACCAGGCACGACTCTCCATCCTAGAAGCTCCTGACTCTCTCCAACCTAGAATCTCTCCTAAGAAGAAGATCAGTTTGGGCAGAAGCTGTCAGGTAGGCCTTCCTACCCTATCTCATAGGTCGGTGACTCCATAAGTGTTCTGAACAGGACCCGTTTCTCATCCTACTCTACATAGTCTCCATGGATGCGCACATCTCTGAAGCTATGTCATGAAGACCCTCAGTTCTTCCCACATCCAGCCTTACTTTATCTCTGGAATTCTAGCCATAGATCCAAATGTCTTCCAGAATCAAGGGGGTGTTGATTCCTGGTTCTGCCATTTAACTAACTTTGTGTTCTTGGGCAAGTTACTCACCCTCTTTTAGCCTCAGCTTCCTCATCTGTAAAGTTGTTTAAGCAATAGCTACTGAAGGTAGCTATTATTAGTAATAGTAATTGGTAATAGCTATTCAAGGTAGCTACAATCTCTCAAGGTTGTAATTCACCAATTCATTTATACCTAACCCATTGTGTCTCAGCAAATGCCAACTGACACAAGGCCAAGGACCATATGGCTAAGGGGTCCCTTCCCTCAGTGCCACGAAATTCACATGAGAGCCCAATAAATCCAAATGCTATCTTGAAAACAAGAAAGGGAAGGGTAAGATAATCTGAAAGACTGAGTCATACTTCCAGGCTGTCTAAAATAAAATTTTGGACCCTACTGAGTTTACCAGATGGATTAATTTTAGTTCCCCTACCCCTGTTACCCAGCAGGGTGGGGGCATTGTGAGCAAGATCAAATCAGTTCTAGGAAAGAGAGGAGCCTTACATTGTTGCACATCTGAGTGTAATATGAGTGAATTTGTGACCCAGCTGCAGGAGTTCAGATTTTATCCTGGAAACAGTAGGGAGCCACTGAAGAATTTTGAGCATAAGAGTAAATAGGATCATATCCAGAAATTAGAGGGATGATTCGGGCTGCTGAGTGGAAGGGAAGGGAGATTGAAGGCATGTGAGTAATGACAAAGGACTGAAACGGTGTATGGCAAGAGGATTGGAGAGAACAAGAGAACACTGAGGATATTTGGGAATTACAATTGGCAGAACTTAGACACTTAGATCTAAAGGATATGGGGAGTAAGAGGGAGGGAGAAGTCTGGGATAACTTCCAGGTTGGTGACTAGGGATGCTGTGATTCCCTTTACTGAGATAGAAAACAGGAGAGAAGGGGTGTTTCAGTAGGGGCCTGGGGTCGTGTGTGGGGGAGGTGGAGGATGATGAAATCCATTTTAGATATGCTAGATTTGAGGTACCAACTGGACACTCAAGTTGAGATGTCCCATAGACAGTTGGGTAAGTACATCTGAGGTTCAGGCTGAAGACAACATTTTGTGAGTTATCGATAAATGAGTTAATAGTCAAATCAGAAAAATGGATGAGCAGGTTGCCGTGTGGCTCAGTCAGTTGAACTTCTAACTCTTGATTTTGTCTCAGGTCATGATCTAGGGTCATGAGATTGAGCCCCACATCAAGCCCCACATAGGGCTCTGTGCTGGGTATGGAGCCTACTTAAGATTCTCTCTCTCCCTCTCACTCTGCCCCACCCTACCAACCCTCTCCCTCTCTTAAAAAACAAAACAACACATAATCATATATTGAAACCCAAAGACAGGGATGCTTCAAGAATAACTGGAACTAATAGACACAAAAGCTATTAGGACTCTATCTCTCATCTCTGTTACTTTCTACCAGGCTCCTTCATTTCCTTCCCCTGCCCTGCCCAGCGCCTACCATCCCCACCACCAGACCAGCTTCTAAGATTTTTCTGGTCCACATGGTGAAAAACATCACTTCAGACAATCCCAAAGCTTAAAAATATTGTCTAGGCATCCAACAAGACACTGGCTTCTCTTTCTTGCTTGCAGTTTGCAAGTTCCTCAGGAAGTGCTCTGATTGGCTCAGCTTAGGTAGATACTTAACTCTGGACCCCATCAGCTGTGGCCAAAGGATGGATGAAGCTCAAATTGTCTGACATGGCTCACATGAAAACCCCACAGACATTGCAGTGGGGCCGGGGAGGCAGTGGGGGCAGTGGATCCTAGGAGAAGAGTGAATGCAGAATGGCAGGTGTTCGCCATAGTCCACCCCTTGTTTGCCCAACACACACACATTATTTTCCTACATATGTAGGATTCCAAAAATGTCCTCACCTACATATTCCAACCATTCCACTAGACATATGCCAATAAATTCTCCTCCTATCTGGTGGAGGGCAGCTCAATGACACATCTAGCTCCTGCTTCTGGGAATTATATCACAGGACCTCTGTTCTTCATACAGAAGTTCTCTGGGTTCTCTTTCTATTAGGTGTGAATATGGCTTCTAATAATCTCATTACCTTTGTTTGAACTGCCTTTGAACTACCTTTAAACCACTACCCCCCTGCCCAAAAATAACCCCCAAACTCCTGGTATCTAGAGATGAAAGAAAGAAAGAACAAAATAAAAAGAAGACACTGTAGAGTAGTCAGTAATCCCGAGCTTCATATATTTTTTGGCCATGAATGACAATGAAAATGGTGAGACTAGAAAATCTCATGGCATCTGTTTGTTAATTCATTTCTTTGGCTACAGAGTTTCTCAGTAGCCAATCTGGCTGCCCCAGGTTTTGCCCACAAGGATGTGATACCTTATCCAGTGTTCCGAGAGCATCATTGTGGAGGATTTTTCTGTGGAGCATTGTACCAATTAGCACTACGCTTTCTGGTGGTGTTTTAGGGATTATCCTGGGATTGAGCAATCACAGATCTCTGCATTTATGAGGATTGGGTGTGGTTTTATTTTCCTCCCAGATGATACAGTTCTTTTAAAATCATAATCAGCTGTCAGTTTCATCTGGGGGAGAATTCGTTTTGCTAATAACTTACTCATCCTATAGCACTCCCCACCTCCCCAAGTTTAAACAACTCTAGGTGTGTCTGGGTGGCTCAGTCAGTTAAGTGTCTGCCTTCACTTCAGGTTATGATCCCAGGGTCCTGGGATCGAGCCACGCATCCAGCCTGGGGAGCCTGCTTCTTCTCTCTCTCCCTCTGCTGCTCCTCCTGGTTGTACTGCCTCTCTCTCTCTCCCCCTGCCTCTCTCTCTGGCAAATAAACAAGTAAAATCTTAAAAAAAAAAAAACCTCTGAAATCAGAATACAGTCTTACAATTAATGGCATGTAATAGTTTTTTAGCCTCTTTTCTCCTAGTACTGTTGACCCTGCCTTGTACAATGCAGGGGTTACGGACACCAACACCTTGCACAGTAAAAAATCCATGTATAACTTTTTTAAAAACATTTTTAATTTTATTTTTTATAGTAATCTCTACACCCAATGTGGATCTTGAACTCACGATTCTGAGATCAAGAGTCACATGCATTTCCCACTGAGCCAGCCAGATGCCTGCCATGTGTAACTTTTGACTCCTCCAGAACTTAACTACTGACCAGAAGCCTTACTGATAACATAAAAAGTTGATTAAAACATGTTTTGTACATGTATTAGATAATGTGTTCTTATAATGAAGCTAGAGAAATGTTACTAAGAAAATCGTAAGAGGAAATACATTTACAGTATTATTAAAAAAAATCCACAGGGGCGCCTGGGTGGCTCAGTGGGTTAAAGCCTCTGCCTTCGGCTCAGGTCATGGTCCCGGGGTCCTGGGATCGAGCCCCGCGTCGGGCTCTCTGCTCAGCAGGAAGCCTGCTTCCCGTCCTCCTCTCTCTCTGCCTGCCTCTCTGCCTACTTGTGATCTGTCAAGTAAATAAACGAAATCTTAAAAAAAAAAAAAAATCCACATATAAGTGGACCTGTGCAGATCAAACCCATGTTGAGGGTCAACTATAGTTCATAAAATAACTTGCCTCTTGTAATTGATGGAACATGAGATTTACTAAATATAGTAATTCCATCAGAGTTCTTTTTCACAAATAATAGAATCTACTCTGGATAATTAAAGCATAAAAGGTATTTGTTAAAAGATATTATTTAGCTCAGAAATATTAGGAGGACTGGGGAAATGAATTTGAGGCTCAGTTTCTAGGAACAACACTCAAACCATACCACACAACCTGATGAGGAAACCACAGCCATTGCCTCTCCAAATACTAAAAACACCAAGAGTTTAATT
>ML101294.1:41175-55675 GCA_003697995.1 Taxidea taxus jeffersonii | reverse complement strand
TATATATATATATGCCACATCTTCTTTATCCACTCATCTGTCAATGGACATCTGGACATCTGGGGTCTTTTCATAGTTTCGCTACTGTGGACATTGCTGTTATAAATATTGGGGTACAGGTGCCCCTTCGAATCATTGTGTTTGTATCCTTTGGATAAATACCTAGAAGTACAGGGGCGCCTGGGTGGCTCAGTGGATTAGGCCGCTGCCTTCGGCTCAGGTCATGATCTCAGGGTCCTGGGATCGAGTCCCGAATCGGGCTCTCTGCTCGGTGGGGAGCCTGCTTCCCTCTCTCTCTCTCTCTGCCTGCCTCTGTCTACTTGTGATCTCTCTCTGTCAAATAAATAAATAAAATCTTTAAAAAAAAATACCTAGAAGTACAATTCCTGGGTTGTAAGGTAGCTCTATTTTCAACTTTTTGAGGAACCTCCATACCATTTTCCATAGTGGCTGCACCAGCTTGCATTCCCACCAACAGTGCAAGAGGGTTCCCCTTTCTCCGCATTCTCACCGACATCTTGGAACTTTCATTTTAATAGATACTCTTCAATTTCCCTCCGAGTGACCAGATCATTACAGAAAAATGGCCACATCCCACTAATTTTGCCATCATTTATATTAAGGCACTTTTATCTCAAAGGCGAAAATGATATTTTATTTGCATTTACAATTAACAGTGAAATTAAACTGGTTTTGTATTTTTATTTCTATAAGTCACCTCTTTAGAATCTTTTCTCATTTTCCTATTGGACTGCTTGTCTTGTTCTTATTGATTTATTGACATTCCTTATATTTTCTGCATACTCTTCCTTTATCTTTCATACTCATTGCAATGATTTTGAATATTTCTTTCAACTTTGTTTGGGGGTGTTTTTTCTGGCTGCCTCATTGCCTCTGTTATCCATTAGTCAAGTTCTTGTATTTCTTGAGTCTGGTAGCTCTTTTTGGAGGCACAGATGTTTTGTGACTGTGAGCAATTCTGTGTGTATGTTCTTGTCTGTTAACTCCGATGCATGTATTACCTGCTCACTGGCTTGCATAGGACAGGGTGAGAAGTAGGAGAGAGCGGCATCACCTGCTGCTTGCTGTGTTTATACCCGAGTGTGCCTAAGGTGTGCCTAGGTAGGAGCAAATTGCTGCTCTTAGGCAGAAGTGCTCCTCAAGTAGGCTGGGGGTTGTTGCCGGAGGCGACAGTCTGCTTCTCTGCCTGCACATATGCTCTTGGCTCCTGGGTAAGTGCAGATAGCTCTGTTGTTTGCTGTGATCCCAAGGATCCATTCAAGCGGGAGGCATGGGCAGGAACAAGGGAAAACAGAAAGAGCAGAAGAAGGAAGGGTTCCACATGCCTGGTGGCTCTTACTGTGAAAGCTTAAGTAAGAACCCTGTTAGTTGGGACACCTGGGTGGCTCAGTCAGTTAAGTGGCTGCCTTCAGCTCAGGTCATGATCCCAGGATTCTGGGATCGAGCCCCACATTGGGGCTGAGCAGGGAGCCTACTTCTGAGCTGAGCATTGGCTGCTGAGCAGGGAGCCTACTTCTCCCTCTTCCTCTGCTTGCTGCTCCCCCTACTTGTGCTCTCTCTCTGTCAAAAAAATAAATAAAATCTTAAAAAAAAAAAAACCCAACCCTGTTAGTGATTGTGGGACCCTCCTTCTCTACCCTCTTGGTAGGCTGTGCCATATTTTTGCTTCGCCCTTTTTTTATATATAATTTTTTTTTAATTTGACAGAAATCACAAGTAGGCAGAGAGGCAGGCAGAGAGAGAGAGAGAGAGAGAGAGAGGAGGAAGCAGGCTGCCTGCTGAGCAGAGAGCCCAATGCAGGGCTTGATCCCAGGACCCCGAGATTATGACCCGAGCCAAAGGCAGAGGCTTTAACCCACTGAGCCACCCAGGCGCCCCTTTGCTTCGCCTTTTGTAGGTGCCCTTTCCTGTGTGCATGTTGGTTGTTGTGGTTTTCTTCTTCAGTCCAATCCTATTTGTACTCCCTGTTTTAGCGACTTTTTCCTGATTTCTGGTCTGCTAACGGTACATCTTACTTTCCAGCTTGGACAAGACCTTCTGGGAATTCAGGGCGAAAGGCTGACTTGTGAAAACTGTGAGTTGTCTCGAATTAGACGATCAGAAGTCATCCTACCTGATTTACATGGCACTCTTCCATCACATTTTTCTGAAATAGTCAATGCTTCTCTTGAGCAAGAGAGAACAGGGTAAGATGGGAGGGTTTGTCTCGTTAACGTAAATATTCTCATCTAGCAGGAGTTACACCAGACTATTTACATAAACAAAAGGGTAGATAGAAGGAAGAAACCCAGTGTAAGAGGAAAAAAAAATCTATCTTCGGATTTCTCTCTGACAGTATCGTCTAATGGAATTTACCCGAAGGCCCTATCCTGACTTATGAGTTGCATGTGTCCATTGTTTCTGGATGTAATTTACATATTCATATCCTAGTTAGTTTTCAAGTTGCAACACGTCTACAGCCCTCACTAATAAGTCCCCTGGGAACAAAAATGTCCTCCAACAAACCTGGCTGATTGAAGTAGAAACAAACAGACCGTAAATCTCACAGAACAGCCTTGGCTTTGTGGCTTGTGGCTGGGGGCAATATTTTTGTAAGTTGCTCATGCCCATGACAAATATGTGCCCTTGCAACTTATCCTTGACTGGGCTTTGCCTCCGGAGAACAGGGGGAAATCCTGTTCACAGATGGTGGGCCTCGGTGAGCAGCCCTTCATTTCTTCTTTCCCTCTTCCTCTTTTTCCAGAGCCTGGGTCCTGTGTTCCCTCCGCCCATCTATGAGTGAGGGACAAAATGAGAAAGGACCAACTCTGTTATCTCAGTGAGTTTCGATGTGCTATCTGATCCTGGGGTAACACTGGGTTTTGCCCCTCCCTACCTATATACACAATCCCTTGGAAAAATTTCGTTCCCGTGTCACAGATGGGCCACCGCAAGGAAAAGTAGAACTGGCATCTGCATGTATGTTAACAGAGAAGGTAGGTGACTGCAAGATAGTTTCCATTAATCTCTCTGGAAATTTTCTCCTGTTGAATGTTGGTATCTGTGTCCTTACATGATGAGGTGGAGAAAATGGACAGGCTGACTTTTCTTCAGGACTGTAGTTTGAGAAATATTTGAATAAGTTGAAGCGGAGCATAAAAGTTTATTTTATTTAAAGGAGTCAGAAGAGATTAACTGACTTTGTTCTCCTATCACCAATTTGAGGAAATTGAATATATCCCAAGATACCCCATTTATTGGCTCTCAGTGGCTCAGAGAATTTTAGATCCTTGGTGAAATGACAAGACATGAACACACTAACCTTGAAACTGCAGGGGTAAAAAGTCAAGAGGACATCTAATTTATTGAAGGAAGTAAAGATATTCAGTTTCAAATTGTACATATTTCCCTTTGTCAAACTGCGCTGAATTCAGAGGAATGTAGATTTGTGGAAATTGCAGATATTTGATGGAAATGAATTCACAGTATTAAAAGAAAGTTTCAGATTTCTAGAATGCACCTGAATTATCCTTAAGGTTTCTGTAGCTGCGCTTGGGATGGAAACATCAAGATATTCAGAATGGGGGCGCCTGGGTGATTTAGTCGTTAAGCATCTGCCTTCGGCTTAGGTCTTGATCCCTGAGATCAACCGACCCTGGGAATGAGCCCCTCATCGGGCTCCCTGCTCAGCAGGAAGTCTGCTTCTCCCTCTCCCACTCCCCCTGCTTGTGTTGCCTCTCTTGCTGTCTCTCTCTCTGTCAAATAAATAAATAAATCTTTTTTAAAAAAAGATATTCAGAATGGCTGAACATGAGCTCCCGGCAGTCTGACTGTTTGGGTTACAAGTGTATTGTATCCACCAGGAAGAAGTCCTAATCCTGAAGTGTGGAGACAGGGATATACATACTAAACTATAAATATATTCCATATTCCATAGGTTCGATAACTCCTAGCCTGTTGATACCAGTTCTATAATTAACAGGGATGAAATTGAACTTACACTAGTAACAGGCCTTTAAATGTTTTTACGGAAACAGAATTTATTAAAATGTGTTTTAAGGGGCACCTGGGTGGCTCAGTCAGTTGTGCGACTGACCCTTTGTTCCAGCACAAGACATGACCTCAGGATCCTGGGCTCTGCCCTGCATTGGGCTCCAAGCTCAGTGGGGAGTCTGCTTGTCCCTTCCCCCTTGCCCCCCCCCATTCATGCACGCTCTCTCTCTCTCAATAAATAAATCTTTAAAAACGAAAACTAAACAAAATAAAATGTATTTTCATTTGTTTCGGTATTAGAGCTAAAAAGCCCGTATTCCTGGCTAACAAATGGAAGATCAGTAAAACTTATCTGCAGCTCACATCCATGTGTAGCCCAACACTGGGGTAAATAAAGTACCCAGCTGGACGAGGTCTCTCTGGAGGGATTCAGACTCACGATGGCTCCCCACCACAGTTTCAGGACTTCTCAGTGCCCGAGGATGATTGTGCAAGACGGGTGCAGGTGCTGGTATCATTTGGCCAGGCTTTTCCCCCATATAAATGGGATGATGCTCTTTTTCATTTCTGTGCCTGAGGTTCTGTTTCCATCTGCCTTCCGTAAGGAGCCCTCAGCTGGGGAACGACCAGCCCATCCAAGCAAAGGCTGTCCACAATCCAGTGCAATCCCTCTGTGCTTGGTGTTTTGCCTGGGGCATTTGAGCTCCCTCATTGGGATTTTTCCTTGGTCTTTTTGGGATGGTTGCATGACACATTGTTGGTAATGGAACTTAGATCTTCGTTCTGGTTGCACGCCATCCTTAAATATATGCTTTTCAGCTTGGATTATCGCCACACTTATTTTACAAACATTTATCTGCCCTAAAATGTAATTTTAGTTTTTTGTCCAAGATGTGTCACAGATTCTAATCCCCCTCACTCCCAGCTTTTTTTGCCATCTTTACATAAGGGATGCTCCTCTCCAGTTGAGGTATCTTTGGCATCCTTTTCTGTCTTGCTGGCCCTTTTGCCTCTAAGCCATTGGACTGCAGACTTCCCTCCCCCACCCCAGCTCTAATGGATTAAGCCATAGTTCAGGTTCTAAAAAAAAAATCCTTTTGAGTGGTTTTATGCTGTGCAATCTTTAGACGTTAATTTGCAGCCCTTCAACATTCTCTCATCAGGCAAAGCCTAAGGGAGAGGGGAGAGGTTGGCTTCTAAACCATTTATGTAATGAAACTAGCTCAAATCTTTTTATGGAATTTTTTTTATTATGAAAGTAATACAATACCTATTTGAGGAAAAACAAGAACTAGAGCAAAAGAAAAAGAACCCGGTATTCAGAGAAAATGAGTATTCATTCTGAGTGTCTTTTTTTTTCTATGCACTTAAATTGCCCAGCCATTAGGTCTAGTACTCAGATTGGTGTCCAGCTTCTACATTTTGTATTACATCATAAACATCTCCTTATGGTAACATTAACTTCATAAACATGTGTAATGGCTTCAAGACATGGAATCACAGAGACGGACCATCATTCAAGAGTCCTATATTCTTGTTTCCAAATTTTAACATGTATGCAAATGGACATCTTTGTGCATATGGCTTTTAAAGTTTATGTTCCCAGGCTGGTAATTTGCTGCCTAGAACTTGACTCAAAACTCCAGAAAAAGTCTCCCCAGCATGAAATTCTAATATTTAAAAGAGAAAAATAGGGAAATCTGAATTAACCTCTTACAGACTCAGGGTATATTGAATGAAAGAAACTGATCTAGGTGCCATACTCAGACTAAAGTATAGACTTTTTGCAGATGTCTTTTCTTCTGTTCTATGGTGCAATCCAGGATATAGCTTTTAGGATTCAACTTTTAAAACATGGTCATAGTAGTTTATTCAGAAAAAGAGCTGCGTTGTGTATTTTCTGGGTCATTGCATAGCTAATAATGTCTCCCTGACTCTGACTCATAGACTGCAGCCTTGTGGGTAGGATTCTTTTTTTTTTCACTTTTTTTTAAATTTAAGCTTTTTTATTTAAACTGTGGGTAGGATTCTTGTCACAATTCCCCCCCTTCCCATTTTTCTTCTTTACTATTATTTTTAAAAGATTTATTTACTCATTTATTTGAGAGACAAAGAGCAGGAACAGGGGAAGAGGGACAAGCAGACTTGGTGTTGAGCACGGAGCCCAACACAGGGCTTGATCTCATGACCCTGAGATCATGACCTGAGGCAAAAACCAAGAGCTGGACCCTCAACCAACTGAGGCACCCAGGTGCCCCTATTTTCCTCCTTTAAATATCTGAATGTAATTATCGCATTCCTGTTATGTTCCTTTTTCTTCAGTCTGGTCACTCTGGGTCCCTTGAGTTTTTCTCCTGTGATCTGGTTCCTCACATGATCTCGCTCCTTGTGTGATCTTTGGCAAGGCTTCACAACTCTGATTGCTTGCAGCTTGTCCAAATCTCACTGGTGGCTTGCTGTCTAGCACTGGATCAAAACTCAAGAAGTCTCACAGACACAAAATACAAAGTTGAGTTGCCGTCTTCAGCACTTGGCTTTGGGACACACAGCCCATGGCCATGATCCCTCCTTTGGCAGCTAGATCCCTTTGTTGCCTCATACTGAACGTCTGTTCAAATAAAGTGTTACTACCAAATAAAAAGTTGGTAGTAACATGAGGAAATGCTTATGATATCCTACGAGCTTGAATATTGCCTGTTCAGATAAAATAAATGCTTAGGTTATTGATCTATCTTAACCCATGCATTCTCAATGGGAGTGATTAGTGGAAAAATCTCTAAATTACAGTGGTTTGTGGCTCTCCAAGCGCAGCCTCATCCAACAAAATCATATTCCTTAGTATTTAATTTTTTTTAGGAAGAGATTAAATCAAATTAAAATGTTTTCCTTAGGGGAGGTGATAATGAAAGCTATACAGCTGTTATCTTCAACAAAATACGGATTGCCCCAATCTGGTAAATTAATTTCAAATCTCAGAAGGCCTAAATGTATAAATCTCTTTACTATGAATTGACCCAAACCATCAAATAACAGTAAGCTATTAAATGAGGCAGCACCTTGGTCATAAACAAAATTGGTGGCTTAGTATGGTTATTAACAGACCAAAGATTCCTCCTCATAGATAACATCATTTTGAATACAAACACAGAGTATAATGAAAGACTCTGCTATAATAGAATGAAGACAGATTGGGGCTAGTAGTATTTCCTTGGTTTATTTAACCCAAGTCAAACAGTAAAAGAAATCGGTCTGAAACAACTACTAACATATCTTTCCCAGTCCTGTGTGATGTTTGCATTCTCTCTCAATGGCTCAAAATCGTCACCACCACCACCAACATCATCATCACTAATTTTTATTTTATTACACAACTGGCAGGTGTAGGTGTAGGTGCCATGCTTACTGTCTTGCATTCATCACCCCTTATAATCTTCACAAAAAATCCTGTGGAGTAAATATTAATGACCTCAGTTTACGGAAGAGGAAACTGAGGTTCAGGGAAGATAAGCAGATTTTCAACTTTGTATTTCTCTTAAAAGGTGAAGTTGGCCTTCAAGGCCTGCCTGATTCCAAAACTCACGTGAGCATTGTCTTTCATTCATATCATCATATTTTTATTTCACAGTCATGAAGAGGCTCTAGACTCCATCTAATTGGTATCATTCCTGAGATCCACCGTTCCCCCTGTTTAAAACTTTGGATGTTATTTGATCTATATCTACTTTGATTTCTTGGGAACTACTAACCACTTCCTTGATCACAGTCTGCATGTTCCTTTGGCAAACTGGCATGGTAGAGATGTGGGCCTGGAGAATTAACTTTACTTCATGGGGACCAGCTTACCATTGCTAGCACAATTAGGATTAGAGTTTAGTATAGAAAGAGTTTGGGAAACCATCTAGATTAGGTAATGAAATCCTTTGGTGCTAAGCCTTTGCTAAAGAAAAAAAGCACCCCTTACTAATCTTGGCTCTGATGGAATTCTGCCGGGAGAATGCATGTTCTAAGTTTCAGAGTTAGTAAGGCCGCAAATTTTATGAATCACTTGGCTCTCTCCTATCTGAAGCCCTGGTCTGGTTTTCCAAAGTTTTGCCCAGGGATTGACCTGGCTATGGTCAACATGGGAGGTAGAAAGATTCTGGGGACAAGAAGACCCCTTTAAGGCAGCCGAAGTTGACAGGTTGGTGGCATCCGGCATGGCTCTTGCAGAATATGGAGCCTCTGACCAACTCTGGGTCACCCACTCCATTATGGAGATCTTCTCTTACAAACTCTGGGGCTTCTAGGTTAGCCCAGCTTCAGTGTTATTCTGTTTGACTTTCAGTGCATCTTCAACATAGGAGCGCAGGAAAACATTAAAACATTTTGATGGAGTCACATGTTCTGATAGAAAGGGCAATAGGCCTTTGATCTCTTAATTGGAGAAATAATACAAAAGAAACACAGAAGATGAACAGTAATGTGCTGAACTCCAAAAACAAATAAATGGAGACCTTTTGTCCTATTTACTTTAGTTTCTTTTTCTTTGGAAAGAAATAAAATGTTGCAATAAAGTTGAACTGTCTTTTGCTTTCATCTCCAGTTCCATTTACCTCCTTTCCTCCCCAGAAGCAAGGACTACCACCAATCTGTCATGTGTAAATGTACATACATATATATATATATATATATCCACAAACAATATATAATTATTTTTCATAAAATGTGCAGAAATGGTCTCATATGACACACAGTGTTATGCAACTTTCCCCACCGACATTCTGTTGTTGAAATTTGTTTTTGCTGATATATAAAATACAATAATTCAGTCACTAATTGTCTTATATTTTTTTCTTCCTATCCGTATTTATCTTTTTTCCTTCTGATGAACATTTAGGATGTTTTCAATATTTTATAATTGCAAACAGAGCTCTTTTCTAGAACACAGGGGCAGGACTACACCTGAGGCATTAACCTACAGTTAGGATGACTGGGTTGTCAACTTCCGGGTTCCAGTTTTTTGGGAACAATTCTCCAAAGCGGTTGAATCAAATAGTACTTGCATTTGCAGTTTTGACAATTTCTGTTTTTCTTCATCCTAGCCAACTGAAATATGTCAGACTTTCACCTTTTGTGCTGTTAAGAAGTGTTAAATGGAAGCTCAGTGTTATTTTGTTTCATTTTCCCTGTACTAGTATTTCATATGCTAATCATCCACTCATCTTATTCCGTGAATACAAGGAAGGAACACTGGTCCCTCTCAAAAAAGTGGATTTATTATGCTAAAGCTTTAGTTTTGATTTAATCAAATGAATCGGGCTTTTATGATTTTTGCTTTTTGTATTCTGTTTAGGAGGTCCTTCCCTTTCCAAGGTCATACAGATACTATGATTTTTCAGTCAATCTGGAATTTATTTTTTGAATGCCGTTAAATGGAGATTCAATGGTACTGTTTTAGCTATGAAAATTTCCATGTGGAAATTAAGTTGTTGCAGTTCTATTTATTAAATAGTATTTTCCCTCAACGATTTATTTACTTTATAGCAAGGAATTTTATTTTATAGCAAGGAATGTATAGCAAGGAATTTATATATCTACTTTATACTGGGTCTATTTCTGGGCTCTTTATTCTATCCATTGATCTGTTTGTCCATCTCTGAGCTGTTATTCTGGCTGTCTTACTTTATGGTGTGGATATATAGCTTATAAAGTAAGATCTTTGTTCCAGAATTACTTAGGCTACAGCTTGGCTTTTTGTTTTTCCATATGAAGTTTAGAAATGGACAAATTGCAATGAAAATGCCTCATGTGGTTTTGATTAGAATTGCATAGAATGTATAGGTTAAGTTGATAAGAATATTGTTTCAGATATCTTCAACTTCTTCCTTCAAACTCACCCTTTTAAAATAAGTAAAACATTACAATAAATTTGAATTTCTTTCCCTCTTACTGTCGTATGCTGGAATGCTGACTTTTACTCAACTACCTTCCAATAAGATATATATTTTACATATATACCTTAGAATAATACACTCTAGCTCTCTATATAACTTATTAAATAAATGAATACAATATCCAAAGAGTCAAGGAATTTGACTCTTTGTCAAGAGAGAACTTTTGTCAAGAGAGTCACTTTCTTGACTCTTTGTCAAGAAGAACAAGGATTTGTGAAACAAAAACATTTTAGATGTGAATCCTGAACATAAGAAAATCTTGACATAGAAAAAAAAAAGAATCAGAAATCCTGGAAATGTCAGGAAATTCTCTGAAATTTAAAATACAAATCAATACATAGAATAAGCTCTAGACTGGGAACTCTTTAGAGATAATTGATGAATTGGGGTATAGTATGGTAGAAATCACATGGAAAGCTATAGAGCTAAATAGATAAAAAATATGAATGTGATGACATGGAAGGCAGGCAAAAAGGTTCCAACACAAATGAAATAGAATATAAAGAAGTACAAAATAAAGAAAATGGCATACGGCAGAAAATCAGTATTAGAAGCAACAGAATGTTAGAATTATAGAAAAATATGAGTATTAAGACTGTAAGAGCAGACAAGGTTCTGAACAGGATGAAATAAACTCACAATTAGATATATTAATGGAAACTCTAGAACATGAAGGCTATAAAGAGAAACTGTTACCAATTAATAGAAAAGAAAAAACTAGTTAGACTGACAAAAGACATTTCATTAGCAGTTGTAGATGCCAGAAGATAATAACATCTTTAAAGTTATGAAGGAATATTTCTGCCAACCTAGAATTCTGTACCCAATCAAGATATTGTACAAGAGGTGAGAAAATAAAGATATTTTCAGAAAACTAAAAAGCACTTACCATTCATAGACCCTTGGAGAAAGTTACTAAAGGATATACTTCAGCAAAAAGACAAGCAAATTCATACTGAAGACATGGGATGTAAAAAATGAGGCAAAGCTAGTAATTGGTAAACCCAATGAAATAATTTGTGGGAATTAATAAGATGGAACTAATATGAGAAAGCTGTGGATTTCAGTGAGGAGATAATACAAGGAAGGTCTTTCTCTTCTTCAAAATGTGGCTGGGTGACAATCACTTGGAACAAGGCCATAGATATTCCACTTTAACAAGCCACAATCCCAAGTGTGGTCTCAGCTTCCAGTAGCCTTCTTCCTTGTCTTAGGTCAAACTGTAATGTCAATAGTCTAGCTGGCTTAAACAATAGACATCTATTTCTCAGAGTTCTGGAGTCCAATATCAAGGTGCCGGCAGATTGGGGTCCTGGTGAAGGCTGGCTTTCTGGCTTCAGATGGCTGCCACATCATTGTTTGCTCACATGACCTCTTTGTGTGCTCCTGGAGAGACTGAGCACAGTTTCTTTTTCATCTTATAAGGGCACAATCCCATTATGGGTTCTCTGCCCTCCTGGCTTTAGCTAAACCTAATCACCTCTCAAAGATTCGATGCCTAATCCTATCACATGGGGATTAGGGTTTTAACATATGAATTTTGAGAGGATACAAACATTCAATCCATAGCACCCATGAAGGGGTAGAATTCTAACCTCTCTGTCCACTTCTGAATCCAAAGGTTTAGGGCTTCACCTCTGTTGATTGCTCTCTTATTCATGGAAGTGTTTACCTTGTTGGTGAGCATACCTTGTCCTACTTAAAAAAAAATTTTTTTTTAAGATTTTATTTATTTATTAGAGAAAGAGAGAGAGAAAGAATGAGAGGAGAGAGGTCAGTGGGAGAAGCAGAGCCCAATGTGGGACTTGATACCGGGACTCCAGGATCATGACCCGAGCTGAAGGCAGTCACTTAACCAACTGAGCCACCCAGGTGTCCCCCCACCAAAAATTTTTTTAAACTATTTTTACTGTCTTTGGAGCAGGAGGGAGAATCTCAAGCCTAAATGCATAATTATTATGCAAATTTCATTGACTTAAAAGCCCCCAAAGTTTTGGCAGAACTATTTGTGGGCAGCTCAGCATCACTGTCGCCAGCTTTCACCCATGGATTGCCGGCATCAGGAAGGAGAGGCCAGAAGTGACATTTGTTAGAGTTTCCTTCTCTCTGTGTTCCCAGGGTAATGTCAGTCAATGAAAGGCATTTGCATGAGATTGGAAGGCAGAGGAATGGAAGAACCCATACCCACTGGAAACCCACCTGAGGTTCCCAGCAGCTCAGGGCTATTCACCCTTGAATGAACCTCTTGGAGAGAGTGGTTTGCTAGAATGGCCAACAGTAGCCTCTAGACAATCTCTTGCTTCAGAGTTGCTGGCCAAGATGGATGGTAGGAATTTCTCAAAGTTTTCTCATATTTGAAGCAGCTACCAAGCAAGCTCTTCAGACCCTCTCATGATGTGATGCAGGCTGAAATCATCACAAATAGCCTCCTTGACCCTTGCTCCCTTGTCCTGCAAACAGATGTGAAAGCCTCAAATGTCTTGGTTTAAAGTCTTTCGTACTTAGATTAGGTCAAGGAATGTGGTAGCCAGCCCCAGAGACAGCCCCAGTGATTGCTTTCTCTGCTCTTCACAACTTGGTGCAGGCCTTGCCAGCCTGAGTCAGGGATGGGCCTGTGTAAGCCTAAGAGTCAGGTTGGAAGGATGGTGTGTGACTTCTGAGACTAGGTCACAAAAGGCATTGTGGCTTCTGCCTTTGGCTTACTGGAAGACTGCTCTGGGGAAACCCAGTTTCCAAGTCCAAAAGACACTCAAATAACCCTCTGGAAAGGCCGGTCTGATGAGGAACTGAGACACCCCAACAACAAACAGCAGCAATCTGCCAGTCATGTGAGGAAGTTGCCTTGCAGAGGATCTCCCAGTTCTGGGTGAGTCTTCAGATGACTGAAACCCCAGTCAACCTTCTTAGAGGCCCTAAACTGGTATTTCCCAGTTGAGCCACTTCCAAATTCCTGGCCCTTAGAAACTGTGACAAATAATAAATGGTTACTGTTATTATAAGCCTCTAAGATTTTTTTGTGTGGGGGTGTGGTTATGCCGATAGAGATAACTAATACAAGTGGCTTCTATTTTCCTAACCAACCCCTTATTTAAAACTTTTCATTCTTATGCTTCCTAAATCATCTTAAGTGCCTATGCAGTCACTGAATAATGGAGTTAGTTAGACTCATGGCCATTTTTTTGCCTGGATCTTGACAAGCCCAGTCAGCTTGTGTGTTTGTGTGAGTGTTTTTTAAGTAGGCTCCGTGCCCAGTGTGGGGCTTTGAACGCATGACCCTGAGTTCAAAAGCTACATGCTCTACTGACTGAGCCAGCCAGGTACCCCAGCTTATGTTTTCAAACTGGTTGCCATTTTCCAGCTGGAAGGGTTGTTCATCTCTCCCCAGATTATCAGCGTGCCCATTGCCTTTTCTTCCTGCAGCAAGAAGATGGCAAGTTTGAGGGTGGTCAGATGTGACTGGTTGAATCCCATTGTTACTATTCTATGGCTGTATAATCTTGAGCAAATTTCTAAAGCTTTCTAAATTTTCATTTGTTTGACTTTTAAATAAGAATAATAGTCCCTACCACATAAATTTAAAAACCGGTTACATTTTAAGAATATATTAAGAATTTATAACATAGTGTCTGGCACATAGTGATCATTTACTAATAGTTTTGATGATGATGATGGTGGTGATGATGGTGATGAAGGATACACTTTGGTGTTTGGCAGTCAAGGCCTCCCATAAGTACTTTCCTGCTTCCATGATCTCTTTTTTTTTTTTTTTAAGATTTTTATTTATTTATTTGACAGACAGATCACAAGTAGGCAGAGAGGCAGGCAGAGAGAGAGGGAGAAGCAGGCTTCCCGCTGAGCAAAGGGCCCGGTGCGGGGCTGGATCCCAGGACCCTGAGATCATGACCAGAGCGGAAGATAGAGGCTTTAACCCACTGAGCCACCCAGGTGCCCCTCCATGATCTCTTCTTATATAAAATATAAGTTCCAAATTTGTATCTAACAGCAAGGACCATTTTATTGTCTCTTACTGTTCTGTGGGTTAACTGGGATCCCTTGAGTGGATCTTCTCCATGTGGTATCAACCATAGTCATCTGGAGGCTTGACTGGATTGGAATATGTGAGACAGCTGTTCACATGGCGAGTCTTCATACTGTCTGTTGGCTGGGAGCTCAGCTGGGGCTTGATCAAAGAGCCTACACATGGCTTCTACAGATGGCTTGTGATTCTCACAGCATGGCGGCTGGGTTCTAAGAGACAGTGTCTCAAGAACAAAAGTTCCACGAAGCACGAAGCAAAAGCTACTGATTCTCTTAAAGGCTAAGGCCCAAACTGGCACCCCATGTTTCTGTTACATTCTATTTGTTAATCAGTCATGAAACCAGCCCAGATTTAAGAATAGGAGAAGAAGTCAAGTCCACCTCTCCATAGGAATAGTGACAAAGAACTTGCCATCATCGTATTCCCCAATTTCCTGCCCAAATATCTGCCCAAATTCCCCTAAGAGGATCCTAAGGAGCCTAAGTCTACTAGCATTTCCAAAATATATCTGGTTGTCCTTTGCCTCTCTGTTCAG